>WNWK01026388.1:0-27436 GCA_009830355.1 Cherax destructor | reverse complement strand
TTTAAAAACCCCACAAGTTCCTCACATGAATTATTAAAGAAGTTAAAACAAGTATGAAAAACAGGAAGGGCACTGGAATGGATCACGTAGTACCTCAGGGGGAGGCAAAAAGGGGGTCATGGTGCGTGATTAGGATCACAATGGGCGCCTTGACGGCGGTGCCGGGGCCGTCCTAGTACCAGAGTTTTTTGGATATGAAATGACATGACGGACGGATAGACTCAGAAGTGTCTCTTTCGCAGATGAGGGGGGAAATTAATGAGGAGAATCACATCGGAAGAGGACCAAGCAGGACTTCAAACAGACCTGGAAAACCCCTTGACCCCCGGTTTTCCGCAACTGGTTCCCCTTAATTCAACCCCCAAAATGCAAACCCCGGAAGAGGGGAAAAGGGGAAAAAGAAGTCCTTTTGACAGAGTACATGCTAGGCGGACAAAGGCTACAAACCCCAAAAAGGAAAAACCTTTTGGGGTTTGGGGAGTATAACGCCAAGCAGGGCCTTCGGAGGCACACTAACCAGATAACGGGGGCAGCATATGACCTCTTAAAACCCAAAAAAATTAGCGTTCCGTTACCCAACAAGGTATCGTTCAAGACACTGCCCGTGTACGCCAGGTATACTAGAATATCAGCACCATTTTTGGAACCCCCCGGGGTAAACCCCGAAAAAAACTAGAAAAAAAAAAGGTTTGGACAAGGTTAGTTCCACAACTCAGGGTCTGTCCTAAAAAAGAAATTTGAAAATAGGACTAACAACACTGGGGAAAAAAGAAGGGTCGGGGGAACATGATAATGACATACAAAATACTGTGGGAAATCGACAAGGTAGAGGGGACAGGATGTTCCAGAGGGAAAAAAAGAAAAAAGGGACACAACGGGAAACCCCAAGGGGCTCAGATGACCCCAAAGGGGATGTTAGGAAGCATTTCTTCATGCACAGAGCAGCGGGTGGAATAGTCTAGAGAAAGATATAGTGGAGGCGGGAAACCCATACATAGTTTATAAAAAAGGATGATAAAGTTTTTGGGAGCAGGGAAAGAGCACCCAGTAGCGGACAGAAAAGGGGGGGGCCAGGCCCCCGAGTCTAACCCCTAAAAACCACTTAAGGTGAGGTGATACACACTCACACACACACACACAAAATCAGACAGGAGACTGCCGCCCCCCGGCTGGGGAAGTGCACATCCCTGGGGATTCCTCCAAGCAGTTCCGATTTCACCCCCTGGGAAAACCCCCACCCAAGTTTTCCCTTTTTATTGCAGGGCTTTTGCGCCTTGCCCCCATTCACAAGGAATATACATGCATTTTGGGTGGCAACCCAAAAATATGGTCTACAGGGGTTTAACCCTTTTTCCAAAACCCGGGGGAATGAAAAATACAAGGGGAAATCAACGACATAAAAAAAAACCCCCCAAAAAGCTGGATGCCCACCCCCAAAAAAACCCCCCATCACTGGCAGCCAACAATGCCCACAACCCAGAAACCCACCCCGACGGAATCACCATCTACCTTGGGGAAAAATGGCAAGCTTTAGCATAGGACCCCCCGTGTGTCGAACTGGCTCCCCCCTACTTTTATCACAGTGTCGGGCGACGGGAGGAGCAGGGTCCGGGGGGGGGCGCTGGGATGAGTGCGGTTCCCCCGGGGGCCCCGTCCTGGAACCGGTTTTTTTTGTATTTGTGACGGAAGGAATAGACCCCGGGTTCCTGTTTGCAGATGATTAAATTTAGAAAAAATTAAAAACGGACGGGGACCAGGCAGAACTACAAAGGGACCCGGGGCAGACTGAAAAAATGGTCCAGAAATTTGGGCCCCGGAGTTCAACCCCACCAAGTGCAAAGTGTAAAAAATTTGGGGGAAGGGGGAAAAGACCGCAGAGGGGGTACAGTCTACAGGGCCAGAGACTGAACCTCAATAAGGAAAAAAAATTTTGGGTGAGTAAACCCCGGGGAAAATCTCCTGAGGTGCACATAACCAAAATAACTGCTGCTTTTGGGTGCCTAGCAAACTAAAAAGCATTCTGACATTTTTAAAAAACGTTCAGGACCCTGAAAAACTGTGTACGTTGGAATACAAAGTTGCAGCAAAGTTTAAACCCCGGGAAACCCACGTAAGAAGCCCAGGCAAAGGTTTGCAACAAGCCCAGTCCCAGAGGGAAGGGTAGTCCTACGAGGAGAGGTTAAAGGAAATCGACCTGACGACACTGGAGGACAGGAGGATGGGGGACATGATAACAACATATAAGATACTGGAGGAATTGACAAAGTGGACAGAGACAAAAATGTTCCAGAATGAGACACAGGGGACCAGTTAAAAGTTGAAGACCAGATGAATCAAAGAGATGTTAGGAAATTTATTTATTCAGTCACAGAGTGGTGGGAAGTGGAAAGTTTAGGAAGTTTGGTGGGAGGGGCCCCCATTCATGGCTTCTTAAAGGTATGATAAAGCTCATGGCGCAGGGAGAGTGACCCAGTAGCGGCCAGTGAAGAGGCGGGGCCAGGAGCTGTGACTCGACCCCTGCAACCACAACTAGGTGAGTACAACTAGGTAAGTACACACACACACACAGAACACCTCAAAGCAATAGGCGAAGAAGACATGTCCGAGATTGTAAATTTTCCAGAGAATAGAGGATTACACGAAGGGGAGAAATCGACCGCTCAAGCTGATTCTCAGGACGGAAGCAGTGCGGGACAGAATCCTCCAAGAGAAACCACGATGAAGGGAACAGAAGGCTACAAGAGGGTGTTCCTAGACTGAGACAGAACAAAAACAGAAAGACAGCAGCTGAGGGAGAGGGCAAAAAACGGAAGGAGATGGGAGGAGAGACAAGGACAGAATCAGTAGAAGACAACCAGAGCAGGGCAGAGCAACAAGAGCAACCACACACAAAAACCATCCACAACACCCATCAACCAAGCACACTATCCCAACACAAACTACAACCCACACCCACCCAACACTCCACTATAGAATCCCACAGTACACCGCCAGGTCCCCCACCCCACAGATCCCCCAAACACAGTGTTAGAGAGGAAACTGAAGGATGATACACCAATGCTGATGGAATAACAAATAAGTAGGAGTGGCACAGAAAGAGTCAAAGAGGCATCACCGGACATAATAGCTCTCACAGAAACCAAGTCACAGGTGTGATAAAAAGATGCCATCTTTCCAATGGGATACCAGATCCTGAGGAAAGACAAAGGGAACAGAGGGGTTGGAGGAGTGGCATTGCTGATCAAAAACCAATGGGATTTTGACGAGCTGGAGAGAGGAGACAGAGGAGAAGCTGGGGATTACATAGTAGGAACACTACAGTCTGGAGGTCCCAAGGTGGTAATTGCAGTGATGGTAACCCACCACAGAACAGCAGGAGGCCAAGGCAGGAGTATGATGAGAGTAAAGAGCGATGATTGACACACTGGCCGAAGTGGCCAGAAGGGCTCGGGGTGAGCAGGGCGAAGCACTGATCATGGGTGACTTCAACCATAAGGAAATCGATTGGGAGAACTTAGAGCCACATGGGGGCCAAGACACTGGAGGTCTAAGATGCTGGAGTGGTCCTGAAAATCTCATGTACCAACACTGAGGGACACTACCAGAGAGAAGATTGGACAACCAGCGAAACTGGACCTAGATTCACCCTGAGTAGTGCAGATATTGAGGACATCACAGAAAGCCCCTTGGGGGCCAGTGATCCTATGGTTCTACGCTTCGAATACATAGTAGAGTTACAAATGGAGGGAAAGCAGGAAGGGCTGCACGAATGAAGCCAAACTACAAGAAAGGTGACTACATGGGCATGAAGAACTTCCTGCACGGAGTTCAGTGGGACAGAGAGCTTGCAGGGAAGTCAGTAGACGAGATGATGGAATATATGATAACAATTTGCAAGGAAGCTGAGGAGAGGTTTATACCCAAGGGTAACAGGAGAAGGAAAAGCCAGGATGAGCCCATGGTTCACCCAAAGGTGCAGGGAAGCCAATACCAAGTGTGCAAGGAATGGAAGAGGTACAGAAGGTAAAGGACACAGGAGAATAAGGAGAGCAGTCGAGAGCCAGAAATGATTATGCACAAGAAGAAGGAGGCCCAAAGACAGTACGAGAATGACATAGCAGCAAAAGCCAAATCTGACCCAAAGCTGTTGTACAGCCACATCAGGAGGAGAACAACAGTCAAGGACCAGGTGATCAGGCTGAGGGAAGGAAGGAGGGAGGTCACAAGAAATGACCGCGAAGTGTGTGAGGAGCCCAACCAGATATTCAAAGAGGTGTTCACAGAGGAGATAGAGGGGCCTCCAGAAAGGAGGAGAGGTAGGGTACACCATCAGGTGCTGGACACAATACACACAACTGAGGAGGAAGTGAAGAGGCTACTAAGCGAGCAGATACATCAAAGGCGATGGGGCCGGATAACATCTCACCATGGGTCCTGGAGATAGGGAGCAGAGGAGCTTGTGTACCTGTAACAACAATTTTCAACACATCTATCGAAACAGGGCAACTACCTGAGGTATGGAAGACAGCAAATGTAGTTCCAATTTTTAAAAAAGGAGACAGGAACTATACTCTAAACTACAGATAAGTGTCACTGACATGTATAGTTTGCAAGATCATGGAGAAGATAATCAGGAAAAGAGTGGTGGAGCACCTAGAAAGGAATGATCTCATCAACGACAGCCAACACGGTTTCAGGGACGGGAAATCCTGTGTCACAAACTGTGAAGGCTTAACTCAGCCCCAAGATGAACCAATGCTCGTTTCCTCCTTAGGAAAATTACGAAGAATAGAAAAAAGACAAAATAACAAGAAAATAATCACTTTATTAAATATTAAGATTTATGAAAAAAAAAAACTTAAACATGAATAGTAAACAAACCCTATCATGAATAAAAATGAAAAATAAAAATAGACAAATAAGACTACGTTGCAACAGCTAATTTATTCAAGAGTGTAGGTGTAAACTAGGCGTGTCGATGTTCTTGACACCTTAGCTGCTACACTTTTCTGAACTCCTTGCTGATATTCACTTAATTGATGACGGTGGCCATAACCACTTGTTTGACGGATGTTGACAGAGTCAGGGACTCAGGTGGGGTCCGCTGGTGACTCAGGTGGCTGTTGTGGACGGTAGTGTTACTGCAGATGTGGGCAGTATAAAATTAATTATTATTATAATCAAAAGAAGCGCTAAACCATATAAAATTAATGATTCAGTTTAAAAACTCGTGTGAGAAGGGTCCTTCAATCTCCCTCAGCGTTGTGCCAGGTGGCTCGAACTGGTGCCGATGGCTAAAACATGGAGAAAGACACGAATTACTCAACATTCTGATACACATTCTTATAATAGGCTTAAGGCCTTAAAAGAAATGGTGAGACAAAATTATGTTAGTCAATACAAGGCAATGGCAGAGCCACATTAAGTACTCCAAAAGGAGTGAAGCTCATAACAAAATAATAACGAGTGAGGCTCTAAAATACTATAAGACAGAAGTAGCTGTGAAGACTTACAGTGGAGACGGGAGCTGTGTAGTCGAGCGATTATCTTGGCCGGAGTCAAGCAAGTCACCTCTCTTCCGGGTGGAAGAAGAAGGGAGGGGTACAGCTGGAGCTGATACTTACCCCACCTAAACGAGCAGACTACCACTACTAGCACTTATACAGAAATTCACAATTCCATCACTTCTATCTATGGACTTTTCCTCACACAAACCTACTGGAGTTCTACGACAGGGTGACAGCAGTAAGACAAGAGGGAGATGGGTGGGTTTGATTGCATATTCTTGGACTGTAAGAAGGCGTTTGACACAGTTCCACACAAGAGATTAGTGCAGAAGCTGGAGGACCAGGCAGGGGTAACAGGGAAGGCACTACAATGGATCAGGGAATACCTGTCAGGAAGACCACAGCGAGTCATGGTACGTGGCGAGGTGTCAGAGTGGGCGCCGGTGACGAGTGGGGTTCCACAGGGTCAGTCCTAAGACCGGTGCTGTTTCTGGTATTTGTGAACGACATGACAGAAAGAATAGACTCCAAAGTGTCCCTGTTTGCAGATGATGTGAAGTTGATGAGAAGAATTCAATCGGACGAGGATCAAGCAAAACTACAAAGGGATCTGAACTGGCTGCAAGCCTGGTCCAGCAATTGGCTCCTGGAGTTCAACCTCACGAAGTGCAAAGTCATGAAGATTGGGGAAGGGCAAAGAAGACCGCAGACGGAGACAGTCTAGGGGGCCAGAGACTACAAACCTCAATCAAGAAAAAGATCTTGTGGTGAGTATAACTCCAGGCACTTCCTCCTGAGGCGCACATCAACCAAATAACTGCTGCAGCATAGGGCGCCTAGCAAACCTAAGAACAGGACCCTGTACACTGTGTACGTTAGGCCCATACTGGAGTATGCAGCACCAGTTTGGAACCCACACCTAGCCAAGCACGTAAAGAAGCTAGAGAAAGTGCAAAGGTTTGCAACAAGACTAGTCCCGGAGCTAAGGGGTATGTCCTACGAGGAGAGGTTAAGGGAAATCGACTTGACGACACTGGAGGACAGGGAGAGATAGGGGGACATTATAACGACATATAAGATACCTGGAGTCTACCTGGAGAATTCCAGGGGTCAACGTCCCCGCGGCCCTGTCTGGGACCAGGCCTCCTGTTGGACCAGGGCCTGATCAACCAGGCTGTTACTGCTGGCCGCACGCAGTCCAACTACGAACCACAGCCCGGCTGATCTGGTACCGACGAGGTGCCTGTCCAGTGCCTGCTTGAAGACAGCCAGGGGTTTGTTGGTAATCCCCTGATGTATGCTGGGAGGCAGTTGAATAATCTTGGGCCCCTGACACTTATTGTGTTGTCCCTCAACGTGCTAGTGGCACCCTGCTCTTCATTGGGGATATGTTACATCGCCTGCCGAGTCTTTTGCTTTCGTAGGGAGTGATTTTTGTTCAAGTTTGGTACTAAGCCCTGAGAATTTTCCATGTGTATATAATAATGATCTCTCCCGCCTGCGTTCTAGAGAGTACAGGTTTAGGAACTTAAAGCGTTCCCAGTAGTTGAGGTGGTTTATCGCACTTATGCGTGTGGTGAAGGTTCTCTGCACATTTTCAAGGTCAGCAATTTCACCCGCCTTGAAAAGTGCAGTTAGTGTGCAGCAATATTCCAGCCTAGATAGAACAAGCGATCTGTAAAGTGTCAACATGGGCTTTGCATCCCTGGTTTTGAAGGTTCTCATTATCCATCCTGCTCTTTTCGAGCAGATGCAATTGCTACTTTGTTAAGGTCCTTGAAGGTGAGATCCTCTGACAGATCCTCCCAGGTCTTTGACATTAGTTTTCGCTCTATTGTGTGGTTGGAATTAGTTTGTACTCGATGAGATTTTAATTTCTTCACTTTTCAGTATCTTAGTAATTGAAATTTCTCATCATTGAACTTCATATTGTTTTCTGTAGCCCATTTAAAGATTTGGTTTATGTCTGCTTGAGTCTTGCAGTGTCTTCAACCGTGGACACTGTCATACAGATTCGGGTGTCATCTGCAAAGGAAGACACAGCACTGTGGCTTATATCCCTGTCAATGTCTGATATGAGGGTGAGGAATAGGATGGGAGCAAGTACTGTGCCTTGTGGAACAGAGCTTTCACAGTAGCTGCCTCAGACTTTACTCTGTTGACTACTACTCTTTGTGTTCTACATGTTAGGAAATTATAGATCCATCTATCAACTTTTCCTATAATTCCTTTATCACGCATTTTGTGTGCTATTACACCATGGTCACACTTGTCAAAGGCTTTTGCAAAATCTGTGTATATAACATCTGCATTTTGTTTATCTTCTAGAGCATCCAGGACCTTGTCGTAGTGGTCCAGTAGTTGGGACAGACAGGAACGGCCTGCTCTAAACCCATGCTATCCTGGGTTGTGCAATTGATGGGTATCAAGGTGGGTGGCGAACTTGCTTCTTAGAACCCTTTCAAAGATTTTTATGATATGGGACGTTAGCGCAATTGGTCTGTAGTTCTTTGCTATTGCTTTACTGCCCCCTTTGTGGAGCGGGGCTATGTCTGTTGTTTTTAGTAGCTGCGGACGATCCCAGTGTCCATGCTCCCTCTCCATAGGATGTTAAAAGCATGTGATAGGGCTTCTTGCAGTTCTTGATGAACACGGAGTTCCATGAGTCTGGGCCTGGAGCGGAGTGCATTGGGATGTCATTTATTGCCTTTTCAAAGTCATTTGGCGTCGTGGTGATGTCAGAAAGGCATGCGTCTGTCAAGTTCTGTGGCACTCTCATAAAAAAATCATTTAGGTTTTCGATTTTCAGTCTGGTTAGTGGCTCGCTAAAAACTGAGTCATACTGGGATTTAAGTAACTCACTCATTTCCTTGCTGTCATCTGTGTAGGACCCATCCGGTTTAAGTAGGGGCCCAATACTGTTGTTGTTCTCGACTTTGATTTTGCATAGGAAAAGAAATACTTAGGGTTTCTTTCAATTTCATTTCATTTCTGAGAGGAATTGACAAGGTGGACAAAGACAGAATGTTCCAGAAATGGGACACAGCAACAAGGAGACACAGTTGGAAGTTGAAGATTCAGATGAATCACAGAGATGTTAGGAAGTATTTCTTCAGTCACAGAATGGTCGGGAAGTGGAATAGTTTGGGAAGCGATGTAGTGGAGGCAGGTTCCATACATAGCTTTAAGAAGAGGTATGATAAAGCTCATGGCTAGGAGAGTGACCCAGTAGCGGCCAGTGAAGAGGCGGGGCCAGGAGCTGTGACTCGACCCTGCAACCACAACTAGGTGAGTACAACTAGGTGAGTACACTCCTCACACACACACACACACACACACGTACACACACAAACCACACACACACACACACACACACTCACATACACACAGGTATCATAGTGGGCGCCTGTGACGAGCGTGTACCGCAGGGTCAATCCTAGGACCAGTGTTATTCCTGGTATATGTAAATGACATGACGGTCGGGATAGACTCAGAAGTGTCTCTATTCGCGGATGATGTGAAAATAATGAGGAGAATCACATCGGAAGAGGACCAGGCAGGGCTGCAAACAGACCTGGACAAGCTCGACATCTGGTCTAGCAACTGGCTTCTCGAATTCAATCCTCCAAATGCAAAGTCATGAGGATCGGAGAAGGGCAAAGAAGACCGCTGACAGAGTACAAGCTAGGCGGACAAAGGCTACAAACCTCGGCAAAGGAGAAAGACCTTGGAGGTGAGTATAACGCCAAGCACGTCTCCGGAGGCACACATCAACCAGATAACTGCGGAGCATATGGGCGACTGGCAAACCTAAGATTAGCGTTCCGTTACCTTAACAAGGAATCGTTCAGGATACTGTATACCGTGTACGTCAGGCCCATACTAGAATATGCAGCACCAGTCTGGAACCCACACCTGGTCAAGCACGTAAAGAAACTAGAGAAAGTGCAAAGGTTTGCGACAAGGTTAGTTCCACAACTTAGGGGTCTGTATTATGAAGAAAGGTTGAGGGAAATAGGACTAACAACACTGGAGGAAAGAAGGGTCAGAGGAGACATGATAACGACATACAAAATACTGTGGGGAATTGACAAGGTAGACAGTGACAGGATGTTCCAGAGAGGGAACACGGAAACAAGGGGACACAACTGGAAGCTGAAGACTCAGATGAGTCAAAGGGATATTAGGAAGCATTTCTTCAGCCACAGAGTAGTCAGGAAGTAGAATAGTCTAGAGAAAGATATAGTGGAGGCAGGAACCATACATAGTTTTAAGACAAGGTATGATAAAGCTCATGGAGCAAGGAGAGCAGAGACCCAGTAGCAGACAGCGAAGAGGCGGGGCCAGGAGCTGAGTCTCGACTCCTGCAACCACAATTAGGTGAGTACAATTAGGTGAGTACACACTCACACATACACACTCACACACACACACATACACACACATATCGCCTTAGTTGGACACGATACATACAACCGAGGAGAAGGTGTGTGTAAGTGAAGAGGCTGCTAAGCGAACTAGATATCTCAAATGCCATGGGTCCTGAGAGAGGGAGCAGAGGCGCTGTGTCTACCACTAACAAGGATCTTCAACACATCTGTCGAAACAGCGCGATTACCTGAGGTATGGAAGATGGCAATTGTAGTAGACCTATTTTTAAAAAAAAGAAGAGACAGACACGCAACATTAAACTACAGACCAGTGTCACTGACATGTATTGTATGCAAAGTCATGGAGAAGATTATCAGGAGAGAAGTGGTTGACCACTTAGAAAGGAATGCCCTCATAAATAGACAACCACCAAGGATTTACAGTTGGGAAATCGTGTCACAACTAGAGGTCCATGACAAGGTGACAGCAGTAAGACAAGAGAGAGACGGGTGGGTAGAATAGGACCTACAATAAAAGAAGACAGGGGGAGGTAAAAGAGATCGTGAATATCATCGTAATAAAAGGAGAGAGGACTTTTCCTAACTGACAGGGGTTATTTGAAAGGAAAAAAATCACCCAGTCAAATTGACATTCACCAGAGAAATGGTACGAAGCAAGATCCTGCAACAGAAACCACTGTTGAAGGACTTCTGAAATAACAGTGAGTGTACCTCGACTGTGACAGAACACGAAACAACAGGAACAACTGAGAAAGGGGTAAAAAGACACCAGTGGCAGGAAGCAGAGACAGGGCAGACCTTGACAGACAGTCAAACGTTGTCTAGGGGACATCACCAAACACAACTGCCCATAGACCCACCCACAGATTCTCATCAACAACTACCACCCAACACCAACCAAACAATAACTAGAAACAATCCACATTCCACACCCTCAGTCTCCCCCAAGGACTAATACACCCATAACAGCAGCCTCCCATAATATCGTGCCCTGCCTTCCACACCCCAAGTCTGCACCAACCCCTCTCATACCCCAGAATACAGTACAGGAAAGGAAGGTAAAACTAACACTAACGCAGATAGAATAACAACTAAGAGTGAGGAGTAGAAAGAACGAATCATTGAGGCATCCCCGGACATCACAGCACTCACAAAGACAAAGATCACTGGGATGATAACAGATGTGACCTTCCCGACTGGATTTCAGATCCTGAGGAAAGAAAGGGAGAACAGAAGTGGAGGAGTTGCACTACTCATAACAAATCTATGAAGTTTTGAGATGGGAGGACTGGGAAGAAGATGAGTAGATGACTACATAACAGAAACACTGAATTCAGAGCAGAGGTCCAAAAGTGGTGATAGCAGTGATGTGGTACCTGTCACTGAACAGGAAGCGACCAAGACAAAAGTACAATTAGAGCAACAGAGTGATGGTGGACACACTAGCCGAGGATGCCAGAAGGGCCTACATGGGCAGAGCAAAGTTTATCATCATGGTGGATTTCAACCTGAAAGAGATTGACTAGCAGAATCTGCAGTCACATGGGGAACCAGAAACGTGGAGGACAGAGATGCTAAAAGTGGTACTGGAAAACTTTATGTTTAAGATATGATGTAGGGTGAAATGACAGAAGTTTGTTGGACTACATATTAGTAGATAAAAGACTGTTGGGTAGACTTCAGGATGTACATGTTTATAAAGGGCACAGATATATCAGATCACTTTTTAGTTGTAGCTACAGTGAGAGTAAAGGTAGATGGGATACAAGGAGAATGGAAACATCAAGTAAGAGAGAAGTGAAGATTTATAAACTAAAGGAGGAGGGGTTAGGGTAAGATATAAACAACTGTTGGAGGACAGATGGGCTAGTGAGAGTATAGGCAATGGGGTAGAAGAGGTATGGGGTAAGTTTAAGAATATAGAGTAAGAGTGTTCAGCAGAAGTTTGTAGTTATAGGAAAGTGGGTGAGGGAGGGAAAAGAGCGATTGGTGGAATATGATGAAAGAGAGTAGTAAGAGAGAAAAGTTAGCCATTGAGAGGTTCTTACAAAGTAAAAGTGATGCAAGGAGGGAGGAGTATATGGAGAGAAAAGGAGAGGTTAAGAGAGTGGTAAAGCAGTGTAAAAGAGAGCAAATGAGAGGGTGGGTGAGATTATTATCAACAAATTTTGATGAAAATAAGAAAAAGTTTTGGATGAGATTAAAAGTTGAGAAAGCCTAGGGAACAAATGGATTTGCAGTTAAAAATAGGAGAGGAGATTTATTAAATGGAGAGTTAGAGGTATCAGGGAAGATGGAGGGAATATTTTGAGGAATTGTTAAATGTTGATGAGATAGAAGTTGATTTCGTGTATAGGGCAAGGAGGAATAACATCTTATAGGAGTGAGGAAGAACCAGTTGTGAGTGTGGGGAAGTTCGTGAGTAGAATGAAAGGGGTAAAGCAGCTGGGATTGATGGGATCAAAATAGAAATGTTAAAGGCAGGTGGGGATATAGTTTTAGAGTGGTCAGTATTTTTATTTAATAAATGTATGGAAGAGGGTAAGGTACCTAGGGATTGGCAGAGAGCACATAGTTTCTTTGTATAAAGGCAAAGGGACAAAAAAGAGTGTAAAAATTATAGGGGAATAAGTCTGTTGAGTATACTGGTAAAGTGTATGGTAGAGTTATTATTGAAAGAATTAGGAGTAAGACGGAGAGCAGGATAGCGATGAACAAGGAGGCTTTAGGAAGGTAGGGGGTGTGTAGACCAAGTGTTTGCAGTGAAACATATAGGTGAACAATATTTAGATAAGGGTAAAAAGTGTTTGTGGCATTTATTGATTTGGAAAAGGCATATGATAGAGTGGATAGGGGGCAATGTGGCAGATGTTGCAAATGTATGGAATAGGAGGTAGGTTATTGAAAGCGCTGAAAAGTTTTTACGAGGATAGTGAGGCACAGGTTAGAGTATGTAGGCGAGAGGGACATGGTTTCCTAGTAAAAGTAGGACTTAGACAGGGATGTGTGATGTCACCGTGGTTGTTTAATATATTTATAGATGAAGTTGTAAGAGAAGTGAATGCTCCGGTGTCGGCAAGACGTGTGGGGTTAAAAGATAAAGAATCTAACACAAAGTGGGAGTTGTCACAGTTGCTCTTTGCTGATGACACTGTGCTTTTGGGGGATTCTGAAGAAAAGTTGCAGAGGTTGGTGGATGAGTTTGGTAGGGTATGTAAAAAAAGGAAATTAAAAGTGAATATAGGAAAGAGTAAGGTGATGAGAGTATGGAGGAAGTGAATGTGTTCAGATATTTGGGAGTGGATGTGTCAGCAGATGGGTATATGAAGGATGAGGTGAATCACAGATTTAACGAGGGGAAAAAGGTGAGTGGTGCACTGAGGAGCTTGTGGAGACAAAGAACTTTATCAATGAAGGCAAAGAGGGGAATGTATGAGAGTATAGTTATACCAACACTCTTGTATGGGTGTGATACATGGTTTGTGAATGTTGCAACAAGGAGAAGGCTGGAGGCAGGGGAGATATCGTGTCTGAGGGCAATGTGTGGTGTGAATATAATGCAGAGAATCCGTAGTTTGGAGATTAGGAGGATGTGTGGGATTACCAAAACTATTATCCAGAGATCTGAGGAGGGGTTATTGAGAAGATTTGGACATATAGAGAGGATGGAACAAAATAGAATGACTTCGAGAGTGTATAAATCTGTAGTGGAGGGAAGGCGGGGTAGGGGTCGGCCTAGAAAAGGTTGGAAGGAGGGGGTAAAAGAGGTTTTTTGTGGGGCTTGGACTTCCAGCAAGCGTGCGTGAGCGTGTTAGATAGGAGCGAATGGAGACAAATGGTTTTTAGGACTTGACGTGCTGTTGGAGTGTAGACAAGGCAACATTTATGATGGGTTTCAGGGAAACCGGCAAGCCGGACTTGATTCCTGGAAATGTAAGCACACCTCTGGCAAGACAGTGATGGAGTGAATGATGAAGTAAGTTTTTCTTTGTTGGGCCATCCTGCCTTGGTGGAAAACGGCCTATGTGTTAATAAAAAAAATGTAAGGGACATAACCAGAGAGACAGAGAAGAGGATGAACTAGAAAGGTGGACCTCTTTTCACTAGTGTCCCTAGGGGCTAGTGATAACGTGGTCCTTAGTTTCAAATACCTTGCGAGTTAACAGTGGAGAGTGAACACATAGTGCAGGGAGGCAGAGAATAGGTGTGAACTAATTGGCATCAGAAGCATTGGGAAGACAGAGTGAACCCATAGCTTACCCAGAGGTGTGGAGAGGACAAAACCCTGTGTGCATGGATAATATGTAAAAGGCGAAGGTATCAGGAAAACAAGGAGTTGAGCCCAAGAGCTAGAAACAAATATGCATAAATAAGGAGAGAGGCCCAGCGGCAATACGAGAATAACAATAGATTTAAAGCTAAAGTTCATATACAGTCACATTAAGGGAAACACGACAGTCAAGGACCAGATAATCAGGCAGATGAAGGAAGGAGTGGAACTCACAAGGAGGGAGCAGGAAGTATGGGTTGAGCTCAGCACAAGATTTAGGGAAGTATTCACACTTGAGCCAGAAAGGCTTCCAGCAAACCGAGGCTGTAGGGCACACTAGCATGTGCTGGACACACCTCACACAACCAATGAGGAGGTGAAGAAACTCCTAGGTGAATTAGATTCCTTGAAGGAGGTGGGCCTAGATAACATCTCTTCCTGAGCATAAGAGAGGGAGCAGAGGCTTTGTGTGTGCCACTAAGAACAATCTTCAATAAATATATTGAAGAAGATAGATTTATAGAATAGTGGGGACATGATAACGACAAAAATACTGAGAGGAATTGACAAAGTGGACAGGGCCAGAATGTTTAGAAGATGGGACGCAGGAACAAGGAGATAAAACCGGAAGTTGAAAACTCAGATGAGTCACAAGGAAATTTGGAAGTATTTCTTCAATCTTAGAGTTGTCAGGAAGTGGAACTATCTGGAAAATGAAGTAGAAGAGGCAGGCTTTAAGAAGAGGTATGACAAGGCTCTTGGGGTAGGGAGAGAATGGACTTATCAGTGACCAGCGAAGGGGCAGGGCCAAGATCTATGAATCGACCCCTACAACCACATATTTGTCAGTACATGAAGGTGAGTACACACGCACACACACACACACACACACACAGTAGCGGCCAGTGAAGAGGCAGGGCCAGGAGCTATGACTCGACCCCTGCAACCACAACTAGGTGAGTACACACACACAACTTTGCTTTCATGGGTTATTTCCCGGACAATATTGTACACTCAATTTAATTTTTGAGTATTAGAATACTGATAAAATAATCAATTAAACGCTAAAATAACATCGTTTAACACAAACATACAATATAAAGATAAACGTGAGTGATCATACACCAAACTTGTCTCTCCTGGGTTAATTCTCTGTTTAAAATAATCCTCCATTATCATGTAATACCCATGAAATTTATTCTTTCATTAAATAAATAGAAGTAATGTCTAGTGAAAGAAGATAAGAAAGAAATTAACCCAAAAAGTAAGAATTGTATTATAAGATAATATTTCATAGTAAAATCCCATGAAATTTTGAATTTCTTGTGTTACTAGCACAATTTTTTTATTATTTACATTCTCTTTTTCTTTCAATTCTTCCGCCAGAAACTGACTAGATGTTTATCTCAAGAATCTGAATAAGGTAACCAAAAGTTATCATAATTTTAGAGGTGAATTTACAACACCATCAAAGTGTTGTAAATTCACAGTGGAACACTGTGTTTCTAAATCAAACACTAAATTTTTCATTCTACAAAGAAAGAATGAAATAGAAATCCTGAAGTTTTTCTTCAGTAAATGTCCTTTATTTCAATAAATCTTCATAGAAAAACTGTAAAACTTACTTCCTCTTAATTCTCTGATAGTTCTTCTAAGGAAATTCTCTGGAACATTTCTTAATACACATTTAACCTGGACATTCTCCACTGCGCACACCAGTCATTCCACCTGGACATTCTCCACTGCGCACACCAGTCATTCCACCTGGACATTCTCCACTGCGCACACCAGTCATTCCACCTGGACATTCTCCACTGCGCATACCAGTCATTCCACCTGGACATTCTCCACTGCGCATACCAGTCCTTCTATCTAATCCACAAACTTCCTCACCTGCCAAAAGAACAGAATTTCATTATAACTAAAAAATCTCAAATCTTTTTAAAGGCTTCACTAATTTGTATTAAAACTAAAGATTCTCTAAACCTCAAGTCAGGAGAAAACACCAAGACTGATATTCCAAGGAGATTTCATTACCCCAAAAGTAATGATCCACATGTAGCATCTATTCCAAAAAACTGAGTAATCCTCTACTAGTGACTCCAAAATAACTAATCCATCCATTGTCAACCTTACAGAGATTTTATTACTCACTCATACTCATCCTTGATTCATTCCTCGTCAAATTATACATTTTGTTAAAAATAATTCAAAACGCACCAGATCATTCGACCATCCACATTTTTTTTTTTTACATTTTATTAGTTTCCAATAAATATACATTTATAAGTCTAACATGCAAAATACATGTCGCAAATTATACAACAGCAATTCTTTGGTTAAACAGTGAAAATATCGAAAATATCAGAAAACCTCAGAAAACTATGCCCTAAAACCCTAAAACCCTTACCTCTACCACCAGTGAACTCTTGTCCCCTTTCCCCTAATAAATAAATACAGAGTCCACAAAACATAAACCCAAATAATGAAATACAGTCCACCATAACATATTCTCTATTCCTAAGGATATACAGTGATACTCATTAACGACTGCAAATAAATTTTACAGTTCACAAAAATTAAAATTACATTTAAAATTACATTTTACAGTTCCGAAACGTTCAATAATTACATTTTACAAATTGCGCAACAGCAATTTCCTTTAATAAGCTATGCATATATCAGAAAAACATACCCCTAACCATTTATCTACAATTAGTGAACTCCTGTCCCCTTCCCCCTTATGCTTGATACAGAGTCCACAAAAACCAAACCCCAATAATGCCATAGCAAGTTCACAATAACATTAGCTCTAGTTCTAATCCTATGCTGTTAACTTCAAATAAAATGTACAGTGTGCACTGATAACAAATAACAAAACCCCAAGAATGATACATAATCCACAATAACCGTGACTAGTCCTAATACTATGCAGTGAATACTGCAAATAAAATGTACAGTGTGCACAGATAACAAATAACAAAAACCCAAAGAATGATACATAGTCCACAATAACCTTGACTAGTACTATGCAGTGAATACTGCATATAAAATGTACAGTGTGCACGGATAACAAATAACAAAACCCAAAGAATGATACATAGTCCACAATAACAGTGACTAGTCCTAATACTATGCAGTGAATACGGCAAATAAAATTTACCGTGTGCACAAAATAATCCTACCACACAATGTTTCCAGCCTCCTTAACTCCACGGAGACTACGACCTTGTTTCAGTACCATCTCTGTACTAAGTATAGTCCAAGACATTCATACCACTCTCACCAAACCTAACCACTCCCTGCCCCCCGTCACCAGAGGATCCGGCCAAACCCCTACAAAACCCCTTACTCCCCCTCCCCTTGCAAACCCCAACCTCACATTCACTCCACCACACACACATCCACTTCCAACACACTATAAATCTAGACAGTCACCCGGTCCCCCAACTGTGATGTCATCCGTCCCCGTCCTCTAATGGCTTAACCCCCTATCTACCTATCTACCTATGCCTCTCCACCACACACACCTACCCAATGCTCCACCAGCGCCTCTGTCAAGCCCTTTCATTACCATATCTGTCTCCCAATAAACCCTGCACACTCAATTTCCTGTACCCCTCTGAAAAGCTCGAACCCACTCCCTCCCATATATTAAACGATTCCTGCACATAGTGCGATATATACGTCCGCCACAGCCCCATCCTTTCCTAACACTCATGTCCCTTAATTTCCACGACATGCACACGAAGTCCACCATACAGTACAGTAATCCCTTTTATCCCTATGTCTAACCCCTCCCAAATCCAAGTAAATAGCCCGTAACAAAGGGATACCCCCCACCCAAACCCCTTAACACCCTCCCATCCACCTACGAACCCCATCCAGAGTTTCACAAAAATATACTGCATGCAGAGCCGACTCCGGCAAGCCACACTTCTGACATTTCCCGTCTTTTGCCAATCCCATACGGAATAAATTCTCCCGTGACGCCACTGCCCCATGTAAAAACCGAAACATCAGCTCTCGGTCCCTCGCCGGCAACCTCAGATCCCTTAACCCCTTCCATATCCCCTTCCAGTCATATACTGGATAAACCGCCTCACCTTTCACCGTCTCCTCCCCAGCACCAAACCTCATTATAACTGCAACGCTCAACCTTTGTGGCTCACGTATAACCAACAAGCACCGCAGCGAATCTCTGCACTGCCCCAGTTCCCTCACACCTCACCACTCCCCTACTTCCCGCAGCACCCCTTCCACCCCAGCCTCACCTCTCTCCCCCAACCCTCCCCTCCTTACCACACAACGTTTCACATACATACACAACAATCTCCTTTCCAGCCATATTAAACCCAAACCTCCAGAAATTACCCTTTTCCTAACTATCTCCTTCCTGAGCCAATGTCTACCATGTGCCCAAATAAACTTAAATACCCTGCTCTCCAATTCTTTAACATCCCAACTTAATAAAGGAAAAATATTGGCAATATACCATATCTTACTATATATCATGTTATTAACCGCAATAACCCTCTGCCGCAACGTTAACTCTCCCGCTCTCCAACTATTCAACCGCTCCGTCGCACTTTTAACTACATTCCTCGAATTCACCTCTCTCGCCTCATCCCTGTCCCTCGTGTAAACAATACCACATATTTTCACTCTGTCCACAATTTTCCACCCATACCTGCTACCCAACCCGCCCCCCACCCAAGCGCCTACCTCCAACAATATGGATTTAGCTCCATTGACCCTCATGCCAGTAGCACTACAGAAAGACTTTAAGTGTATTCCTATGTTAACCAATCCCACCTCGTGACACACTAACACCGTCGTGTCATCTACATATCCCACCACATTTCTAATCCCCTTATCACTCCCCCTAACCCCTTCCCATCCCCCACTAATCTGTAAACGGATCCTGTAAGCAAGCGAAAAGGATCTGCGACAGGGGACAACCCTGTCGCAGACCCCTTTCCATCCTAACCACCCCTCCCAACCTACCATTTATTTGCACCTTCACACTTGCCCCTTCATATAACGCCCTAACCCAATCCAGCACTTCCAATCCAAACCCCTGCCTTTCCATTATTCCAAACATACTCTCACGCTCCACACTATCATATGCTCCCTTCCAATCCAGTGCAAGTATTCCTCCCTCTTCCTCTCTATCTATGAAATCTTTAATACGTTCATGTCCCTCCCCCACACCCCTTCCCGGTATCTACCCCTGTCCTTCCTCAATCACCCCCCCTATCACCTTTTTTAATCTATTACCTAAAATTTTAGCATATATTTTATAATCCGTATTCATAAGGACTAAAGGTCTATAATTCTCTAATGTTTCCCCTTCCTTCCCCTTCCTCACTAATACCATTACCCCCATACCCATGTCCCTCCCCATTACACCTGTCCTTTTCATACCATTCATCACACCTACCATACAATCCTTTATGATGTCCCAATTCTCCTTATAAAATTAATTTGCCAAACCATCCATACCTGGAGCCTTGCCCTTACTTAATCCTTCCACTGCCTCCCACACCTCCCTCTCACTAATCATGCCCTCCAATCCCTCCCGATCTTCCCTACTCAACCTCTCCCTAATCTTTCCCAATAAAATGCTCCTTTCCTCCATACCCACCCCCCCACTGCTCATGTGCCTTGCAAACCACTTATCAGCATACACATTCATTCCCTCCGTGGAATTTATTCTCATACCCTTCACATAATTCCCCATGTTTTCATCCACTTCCAGATACTCCAATGACATTCTATCCCGTCTCTGTTTACACTTCCCCAAAACATATTGTGAGGGTCTATCCCCCCACAACACATCATCCATTCCGGCTTTCATTCTACATGCCCCAAACCTCTCATTCTGCAAGGTCTTCAACCTATCTTTCAACACCTTAATTTCCTCTGTCATTCTATGTCCTCCCCGCATATAACAGTCTTTCAAGAGTCCCTCAATGTAATTTTGTAAACCGTATCTCCATCCTGCTTCTTCCCTTCCCAACCTCTGATAGTAAGCTTGGATGCCAGGCTTCCTCTTACCCACCAATCCACCAAAGCCCCCCCCTCCCTACTCCCCATCCAAAACCCACCCCACCAATCCCTAAATTCCTCCCTTTTACCATCACCCTTTAATAACTGAACATTTAATTTCCAAAAACCCCTGTACCATTTTGCAACCCCTTCCACCCACCTCCACCAACACTCCCCGATGATCCGTGAAACCCACATCCAAATATTGCACCCCCCCCACTACCACGCTACCTGTTACATAAATCCTGTCTAGTCTAGCCGCATACCCTCTTCTAACAAACGTAGGCTCACCCGCACCTCCCACCCCAATCACGTCTTTCAAACCTACCCTCCTAAGTACGTCCCTTAAGGCTGCAAGTACACAACCTCCTCCCGCGGCTCTACATCCCTCTCTCTAATTACACAATTAAAATCCTCCAACAATCGTTACATTTGGCAAATCCCGACATGCATAAATCATGTAATCCCAAATAAAATCCACCTTTACCTTCCTTGCCGCCTCCGCCGTGTACACTCTAAAAAACATACCCTAACTCCACTCCACTCCCCATCTACTCTAACCAGCCTACCTTCCCCACACTCCTCCCATCGCAAATGTTTGAAAGGGCTTGACACCGCCACTGCTACCGCCACCCCCCCCTTTAATCTACTGGATGAACTTGCAAACACTTTGTATCCATTCAAAAGTAATTCCCCACCACACCTATAATTGTGTTCCTGTATAAAACAACTGTCACACCATACCTTCGCAACTACACTCCACCCAAGCCCTCTTAATTTCATCCCTCAACCCATTTACATTAAGTGTTAAACACTTGAAAACTATGTCAAGGGTTTGCCCTAGGCCTCTGTGGAAGTTGTGCCCTGACTTCCCTTTACTCATTTTACCCGTTTGCTTCCTCCTTAAAAGTACCCTCTCTAATACCAAACCTAGATCTTTTTAGCAACTTCCACCGAAGCCTTTTTACAGATCCTCTGCGCCGGTGTCAGCACATCCTCACTGCCTGATGAATTGCCAGACCTTTTACGTGTCCTCTTTATGTTTTCCCACACTACTTGCATCCTCGGTCTGATGGACCTCCACCTGCACATCCTCCATAATTAAGTGTTGGTCCACTGGACTGGCACTCTCCACACTTTCCACCACATTTACTGCATCTATCAAACCATCATTAGTGCTTACACTTAGCACCGGCAAGGGTCGTCAATATTTCCTTTAATATTTGTTCCAGTGGTACCTCCTCTGCCGGACTCTCATGATGATCACAGTCAACCACTGGTATAACAGATTCCTGTGTTAGGGTCTGACAAACCACCTCAGAACCCTCCACAATCTCCTCCAGAGTTTCGTCTGCTTCCCCCGTTGCGTCTCCTCCTTCCGTTCCTCTCTCTGCGCCTGCACTTTCACTACTCGTTGTTCTGGCACTTGTCTGGGTCCCGTCCTCCTCATGCATTCAGCCGTCACATGATTGTAGGCGCCACACAGTCGACACGTCCTGCGCTGTCCCATGTAGGTCACGTACACTTGGGTCCTGAAGTCTGGTATAACAACGTAGGACGGTATGGGGTGCTTCAATGTCATTTCAACAGTACGACCCCTCAGGGCCCATCATCGGTCCTCGCTCCACTTTCCAGGTGTTGCTGCGTGTATGTACCATACGCACTGAGACCGTACTGATGTCCGTCGGGTCCGCTTCGAATGGGACATTCTTCAAACGTACCCAAGTGTACGTACGTGAAACGTCCTTCAATCGTACCTGGAGTCCAGTGTGCACCGTGTAGATATGATCCTGGTGTCGATCGACGAGTCGGTCATAAACTTCTGCCGTCAGTAGCTTCACAAATACTCTATTCATCCCATTCAGGGCAACGCCATACCAAATCTTCTATGTCAAGACCATACACCTCTCGTAATATCGTCGGTAAGACAGTCCCGGCCGTTGCAGGGTTTAGGACTCCAGTCACAAGATCAATACAGACAGTATTCAAACGTCTTCTCCCTGCTGTCGCCATGTTGCTTTGGAAAACCAAAGTGCTGTAAAGCGTCGCCAGGGGTCAGGTCAGAGCACCACACCCTCGCATCACCAGAGCTGGGCTGCGACTGAACTCCATCCACATTTCTTATTAATGCCCATGTGGTATTAACATAACCTTTCAATATCTCTAAATTAATTAATTTTACATGACGACATATATATATATATATATATATATATATAATATATATATATATATATATATATATATATATATATATATATATATATATATATATAGTTTTGTTTAAAAGCATATGTAATTTACTGACTTAATTCCCATTCAGGCAGCAGAACCTTTGACTATTTTGACGGACGGAAGAATAATCAAATGAGGATCCACTGGACTCACTGTTTTCCTGGAAGCAAATTAACTACCAGGTATGTCACTAGATTGATTTTCATCCCTGCACTCCGTCCTGATGCTCACACTTATTTAAGGCGCTATGCCTCACTTTTAGCAATTAATACTTCAGGAAACATTCATCACCTATTTATTCCCTTCATACATCATAAAGAATTATTCCATTTTCCTATGCAAATGAGGTTCATTTCAGATTTACCTTCGCTAAAGATTCCCAATAAAGCGACAGTAATACTATATTGTGAAAAGATGTTTTGCTTAATACATATTCTCTTTGTTTATCATAACACACTATAGTTTCTCCATTAATGTGTCTTATCATTTAATAACTGACAATATTTTACTTTGTCCACAAATCTAAAGAGAAAGACAAACGACGCACTACAATACTTGTGTTGTCTCTTCTGTATTTGACTCAAGACGCTTACTTTGTTAAGGAAACTTTTCGGGTTAAAGATTCCTAATTGTTGTACATCTGTCTTACTTAATTACTTGACTGATATTATATTATAATATTATATATATTATGTGTATTAGTTCGTATACCTTTGCATAAGTCGTTGAGTAACAATCGACTGGTTTTGGATGACATGTCCAGTAATTGTATGACATGTTTCTTTAATATATAATAATTTGTATTAATGAGTACGGACTACAAGATATATGCAAAAATACTGGCGAATAGGTTGAAAAGGGGAGTGGGATCTTGGTTGCATGAAGGGCAATATGGTATCCCGGGAAGGAGCATGCGTAGGGGACATAGGAGAATCAAGGGGTTTATAGAAAGTTGTCAGGAGGGGGTGCTGGGGATAGATTGGGCCACTGCATATGATAGGGTAAATAGGAGGGTTTTAATGGAAATTATGAGGCGCATGGGATTTGGAGAGGAGGTAGTAGGATGGGTGAGGCAATTATATGAGGAGGCAGTTTTTAGGATTCAGGTAAATGGTAAATTGGGGTGGGCTGTGAATATGGGGAAGGGTATTAGGCAAGGTTGCCCACTATCACAAATATTATTTGCTATTCTGCAGGACCCCTTTTTTAGGTTGGTTGAGGGTGGTGAAGGGACACAGGGAAAGACAGAGACCAAATGTACAGATATTATTGGATATGTAGATGATACAACTCTTTAATACATACAGAAGGAGGTTTGAGGTGGATAAGTGAGGTGGTTGGTAGGTTCGGTTTACTAATGGGTATGAGGGTGAATAGAAGCAAATCGTTATTGTTGGAGGTGGGAAGATGGGTAGGGGGCCCGTTAGGGAACGGGATGGATGGAAGTGTGTGAATCAATTGAAGGTGTGTGGGATAGTGTTCAGTAACGATTTAGAGAGGGTTAGGGAGGTGAATTCAGGGGAGGTGGTGAACGGTGCTTTGGCTCGGATGAGAGGTTGGAGCGCCAGAGAGATCACTCTTTTACAAAGAGTGATAGTGGTTAATGTTCTATTATATAGCAAACTTTGGTTCAGGGCGGGGGTTTTCCCCCTTTTGGAGAAGGATATTTGTAGGCTGGAAAAGGGTGTTATGCAATTCGTATGGGCGAGGGGAAGGCATTGGCTCAGTAAGGCAGTGGTAGAAACTCGTGTAAAGTGGGGGGGTTTGGGGTTGGTGCCTTTGAGGAGAAGATTGAGTGTGTTTTTGAAGCAGGAATTTTTAATGATGGGAGGGACAGGGGTAGGAAAATAGGTGGAGTGATGAAAGAGGTGCGAAAGTGGTGGGGGTAAAGAATTAATAGAATGTAGAGTATCCTTCGGTTTTGTTAGTGGTTAAGGAACCTGAGAGTATAAAATTGCGTAGGTTGGATGTGATTGGAGGAAGGGAGGTAGTGGTACAAGGGAAGCTATGTACCCAAAGTATGAGTGGAAAAGCATTTGGGAATGGTTGAGGAAAGTTAGGGTGGCACCGAGGGTTAGAGAAGTGGCCTACAGGTTTTGCAAGGTATACTGGCGTCGAGGAGTCTTTTATATGTGGTGGGGTTAGTGAAGGAGGGGGAATGTCTTAAGTGTGGGGAGTGGGAGACAGCATTTCATGCAGTATATTTTTGTGAAAGTTTGGGTTTAGTCAGAGTATGGATGGATAGGGTATTAGGTTGGGTAGGGGGAAAAGTGTCAGTTATAAAGCCCTAAGTTTGGAGCTGAGTAATCTCCCGGAAGGGCGTAGAGGGTATAACCTATATAATGCTGGATTATATTTATAAGACTTGGATGATGAGGGATGTGGAAAGGGCTGTTTTAATTAAGGCGTTAGCGGCGGGGTTTGTAAGAACAAAAGTGAGGAATAGGGAGATTTATGGTAGGAAGTGGGTCACGTGTTTTCCTGAAGTTTACAGGAATATGACGGTGGGAAGTTTATTAAGTTTGAGAGGGGGCGAGTGAAAGAGTGGGTGGGTAGGGGTGGGGAATGGTAGGAAGGTGAGTGGAGCGTAAAGTTTCAGGTTAGGAGTTTTTATTTTTTAGTAGATAGCTGTGGAGCTTAGGGTTAATAGGGGGGAGGGTTTAGGTGCCCTGTAGACGGGGCAGTGTTTTTTTTTTTTCCTTTGTGGCTGCGTTACAGTGGTGAGGTGCAGAAGTTTCGTAATTTTTAGTTTGGTCAGTGAAGCAGATGAAAGTGTGATAGGAAAAGATGTAGTTATTTTGTCCATTATAGTGAAATGTGAGGTGCCTATCAAGGGTATGAGGCTGTTATTGTATTGTTTGGCTGGAAAAAATGTTACTGGTTACAGGTGGAGTTTTCTGTTATAATTTGTTATATTAAGTAAAATATATGGTATGATATTTTGGTATGTTTTTCATGTATATATGGATATGTCCACCTTTTTGTTTGGGGAGTACTTTTTGATGTATTAATTATTCCTTAAGTGTGTGGTGATGCAGGATTCTGCTGAAGTTTTGTGAAAATTTTCGGTTATTATATTTTTGTTCGTGTATCATTTCAAGGATGTATTCATGTTATCATTTGTTGTTCAATGTTTAGTTTTTCTATTCGAATAGGTATTATGGTGATTTTGGTAGTGCCTTATGGCCACTCTATGCTGTGTTTTCTATGTTTGTAACGAGATATCTGTCTCTTTTGGGATTTATGTACAGTGTGTTTTTAGGTGTAAGACACTATAGTACTTATAGTATATGTAGGGTTGTGTAGGTGATAGGATCATGTTTTTGGATATTAATGGATTAGGATTGTTTTTTTCTTAAAGCTTATAGTACTATGAGTTATGAATTCTTTATTTTTATCACTTAATGTTAATGAGTTATGAAAATGTAATGCAATATTGATATCTTTTTTTTGCTTAGGTTTCGTTTTTTTTCTATGTTTAGCTAGGTTGGGTTAAGTGATTTATTATGTTTTATTCGCGAATATTTGAAAATGTTTTCCATATTTTCGTCTTTTATGAGACATAATTTTTTGTAAATTTTGAGTTAGAAGAAGTTTTGTAGGAAACACTTTCACTGTCAGTGGTGTTTGACAGTGGGAGGTTCACTGTCAGTGGTGTTTGACAGTGGGAGGGTCTTTCCCTTTCATATAATTTTGGTAGGATGGTTGAAAATAAGCTGAAGAAGTAGGTAGGGGATTTTATAATGTGATGCATATGTCATGATTGTATGTTTTTGATAACTTTGGTATGCTTAGTTTTCTTTGAAATTATTTTGTTGTTTTGACATGTTTTAGTGTATGTTGTGGCAATGTTATGTATTGTTAATTTTGGGTGATAAGGTTTTTTACTTATGTAAGTGATAAACTGTTCTGTACTATGTTATGTCGAATGTTGCAGAACGGTTTTTGTTCTTGCAGTCAGATGGTTATGTACATAAGGTTTAAATAAAAAAAAAAAAAAAAAAATAATAATAAAAAAAAAAAAAAGATTTCTGTTAGGGGGGGGTACAGTTACAGGGTAGTGGTGAATCATATTGTATGTAACTGTGTTTAGTTTAGTTTGTTGCGCGAGCTATGGTAATGTTTCTCGTCAATAACTTTGCATGAGTTAGGGTGTTGCAGGGTTTGTCCAAGTTTAAGTGTAGTTTTGTCTATTAATTTTGGGTATCAGTTTGTTCATGAGTACTTATGTATATCTTTTGTTATACATTATGGTAATATTTTCGCTTATACATGTCAATGTTTTGTATATGTGCTGTTATCTTAAATAAAAAAAAAAAAAAAAAAAAAAATTACTTGACTGTATTGTATACCCTAATTTTCGCACTATCAGACACTACAACTCAGTATTCAGGTACATAGAACATTGACAACTTTATTGCCTAACCACTAGTTACGAGTGAAAGAGGTTAGATTTGAGAGAGACTTACTTAGTACTGACCAGTAAGCTTGCTACAGCACCTCCAGTCTTACATTCTTCCTTCTACTGGTGGGCCCCGACTCGTCTGTCATCTTCAAGATTTTCTGCATCTCACCTTTGGTGGTATGAGTCTTTTCTCATGCTTCTTCACGCTGAAACTCGCAACTCGTACCTGCTAACATATTTCCTGTGCTTCCCTAACAAACTCTTGAGAGTTACAGCTCTTGTCTTCAAATTCGTTAAAATGACAGAGCTGAATTATGAGTTTTCTGAATCCATGAAATTCTGGGTGAAAGAAGTACAGAAAGACGTCTTCTCCAAAGGAAACAAATTTCTCTATACAAACCCAAAGAAACCGAATTTTTTTTTTTATATTTTATTTAAGAGGACAAAAACATATAATAACACAATTCAATAACAAAATTCAAACATGAATACTTGCAAATTACAAGTGCTGACCATAACTCAACACGTATCTCGTAAAATCCAAAATGACACATTTTTCACAATTTGCTATGAAATT
>WNWK01026387.1:0-27438 GCA_009830355.1 Cherax destructor | reverse complement strand
ACACACACTGACCTGCAGTTTACCACACACTGACTGCAGTTTACCACTCACTGACCTGCAGTTTACCACACACTGACTGCAGTTTACCACACACTGACCTGCAGTTTACCACCACTGACCTGCAGTTTACACCACTGACCTGCAGTTTACCACACACTGACCTGCAGTTTACCACACACTGACCTGCAGTTTACCACTCACTGACCTGCAGCTTTACCACACACTGACTGCAGTTTACCACCACTGACCTGCAGTTTACACACACTGACCTGCAGTTTACCACACACTGACCTGCAGTTTACACACACTGACCTGCAGTTTACCACACACTGACCTGCAGTTTACCACACACTGACCTGCAGTTTACCACACACTGACCTGCAGTTTACACACACTGACCTGCAGTTTACCACACACTGACCTGCAGTTTACCACACACTGACCTGCAGTTTACCACACACTGACCTGCAGTTTACACACACTGACCTGCAGTTTACCACACACTGACCTGCAGTTTACCACAGCTTTACTGTACCTGCAGTTTACACACTGACCTGCAGTTTACCACACACTGACCTGCAGTTTACCACATGACCTAGTTTACAAATGATCAGTTTACCACACAGTCAGTTTCAATGATCATTCCACGAGCAGTTTACCACAACTGACCTGCAGTTTACCACACTGACTGCAGTTTACCACACACTGACCTGCAGTTTACCACACACTGACCTGCAGTTTACCACATGACCTGCAGTTTACAATGATCACTTACCACACATGACCTGCATTATACACACTGACCTGCAGTTTACCACACATGCTAGGTCAATGTTGTACAAAAGTTACATGTAGTCATGGTACATACAGCAGCAGTTGTACACTGATCAATGTACCACAGCAGCAGTTGTACAATGATCAGGTACCAGCGTGTATCCACAGCAGCAGTTGTACAATGATCAATGTACCACGCAGCAGTTGTACACACACTGACTCAGTGTACCACAGCAGCAGTTGTACAAGATACCAGAGTGTACCACACAGCAGCAGTTGTACAATGATCATGTACCACAGCAGCAGTTGTACAATGATCAGTGTACCACAGCAGCAGTTGTACAATGATCATGTACCACAGCAGCAGTGTACAATGATCATGTACCACAGCAGCAGTTGTACAATGATCAGTGTACCACAGCAGCAGTTGTACAATGATCAGTGTACCACAGCAGCAGTTGTACAATGATCAATGTACCACAGCAGCAGTTGTACAATGATCAGTGTACCACAGCAGCAGTTGTACAATGATCAGTGTACCACAGCAGCAGTTGTACAATGATCAATGTACCATAGCAGCAGTTGTACAATGATCAGTGTACCACAGCAGCAGTTGTACAATGATCAGTGTATCACTGCAGCAGTTGTACAATGATCAGTGTACCACAGCAGCAGTTGTACAATGATCAATGTACCACAGCAGCAGTTGTATAATAAGTGTACCACAGCAGCAGTTGTACAATGATCAGTGTACCACAGCAGCAGTTGTACAATGATCAGTGTACCACAGCAGCAGTTGTACAATGATCAGTGTATCACTGCAGCAGTTGTACAATGATCAGTGTACCACAGCAGCAGTTGTACAATGATCAATGTACCACAGCAGCAGTTGTATAATAAGTGTACCACAGCAGCAGTTGTACAATGATCAGTGTACCACAGCAGCAGTTGTACAATGATCAGTGTACCACAGCAGCAGTTGTACAATGATCAGTGTATCACTGCAGCAGTTGTACAATGATCAGTGTACCACAGCAGCAGTTGTACAATGATCAATGTACCACAGCAGCAGTTGTATAATAAGTGTACCACAGCAGCAGTTGTATAATAAGTGTACCACAGCAGCAGTTGTACAATGATCAGTGTACCACAGCAGCAGTTGTATAATGATCAGTGTACCACAGCAGCAGTTGTACAATGATCAGTGTATCACTGCAGCAGTTGTACAATGATCAGTGTACCACAGCAGCAGTTGTATAATAAGTGTACCACAGCAGCAGTTGTACAATGATCAGTGTACCACAGCAGCAGTTGTATAATGATCAGTGTTCCACAGCAGCAGTTGTACAGTGATCAGTGTATCACTGCAGCAGTTGTACGCTGATCAGTGTACCACAGCAACAGTTGTACAATGATCAGTGTACCACAGCAGCAGTTGTACAATGATCAGTGTACCACAGCAGCAGTTGTACAATGATCAGTGTACCACAGCAACAGTTGCACAATGATCAGTGTACCACAGCAGCAGTTGTACAAAGATCAGTGTACCACAGCAACAGTTGCACAATGATCAGTGTACCACAGCAGCAGTTGTACATTGATCAGTGTACCATAGCAACAGTTGTACAATGATCAGTGTACCACAGCAACAGTTGTACAGTAGTTCATCCAGTTGAAAGTAGCAGCTACCATGATGGAAGATACCAGGAATAAAGCCGCTACCATGATGGTAGGTACCACGAATATAGCAGCTACCATGATGGTAGGTACCACGAATATAGCAGCTAACATGATGGTAGGTACCACGAATATAGCAGCTACCATGATGGTAGGTACCACGAATATAGCAGCTAACATGATGGTAGGTACCACGAATATAGCAGCTACCATGATGGTAGGTACCACGAATATAGCAGCTACCATGATGGTAGGTACCACGAATATAGCAGCTACGATGATGGTAGGTACCACGAATATAGCAGCTACCATGATGGTAGGTACCACGAATATAGCAGCATCGAACATTTCTAAAGTACTTGCACAAGCTAATATACTAGAGTCGCCATCGCTTCCAGTACTTCTATAAAGGATCTAACCAGGACAAAATCCAAGCACCATGAACCAGTCAACGCACGGGTTTACACTATACCCTGTGGAGGCTGCGACAGAATTTATGTAGGAGAAACAGCAAGAAACCTCGAAGCACGACTCAATGAACACATTAATGCATGTATGAACGCTAACCTGAACAACGCCTGCGTACAACACCGAAATTCTACCAATCATCTCATGAAATTCAAAGACGCCTGTTTAGTAATCAAAGAAACTGATTTCCGCAGACGCAAGTGCCTTGAATCAGCACTTATTGCTGTTTCTAACACAATTAAACAAAACAAAGGCAGCTTTACCATCTCTGAAGTCTTAGCAAGAATCATCCTGAAAACAGTAAACCCTACCATCTCATAGTCTCTCCTACTACACAAGCACTTCGCGGATGTGGAACACTGCTACAGGTCTTCTCTTTTCCAACCTTAAACAGAAATATTTGTCTAACCTATTTTTATACTACCCAAGTAATAGCTTTTATCACCTTTTACTCATGTGCAAGTTGATTGTTCTACCTTATTGTATCACTACTACTACTACGACTTATATCACTACTACCTCTACCACCACTAGTATTACACCTAACCCTGAACCTATATATACCCTGTGTGTCCATGCATTGTTTGTAACGGCTTGACAAAGCTCCTGGAGAGCGAAACGTTGCCACAATAAAATGTCTCATTAGTTGCATTTGTGTCCTTTTACTGACTAAAGTTAAAGTCCCCTAGAATTACTACATTATCGTGCCTTGTGGCCTTAGCAATTTCCTCCCAAAGTAGTCTCCCTTGTTCCCTATCTAAGTTTGGAGGACGATATATCACGCCTAAATAATTTGTTCACACCCCTCTGAAAATTCTATCCAGACAGACTCTGTATGTGTTATTTCAGACTTTATACCCGTTTTTATGCAACAATTTAAATGATCACGGACATAGAGTGCCACCCCACCCCCCTTCCCGATACTTCTGTCTACTTGGAACAATTTAAAACCCTGGATGTGACATTCAGCAGGCATGTCCCGATTTTTCAAATTAAACCATGTCTCAGTTATGGCAAATACATCAATGTTACCTGCACTCGCAACTAATCTCAACTCGTCCATCTTATTCCTAGCACTACGACAATTACTATAATATATATTTAATGACCCTCCTTTCTCTTTACTCTTCCTGCAACTAGGCAGGATGCAAGGTTATGAAACTGAAAGGAGCTGCAACCAATTAAGAATGAATTACTTTACAGTTTTCACTGGGGGAAATTATGGAATACAAATTTTTAAGACAACGGGGAAAAAAAAACACTGCTCTAGCTAGAAGGGTGTTGATTGCAGAACACAGGAACGAGGTGCGGAGAACACTGCAGGCACCTGGCTTGGCTTGGGACAAACAAGTTGGGTTCCCACGTGGTCAAGCCGGGAATGGCTTCTTGAAGAACACGGAGAAGACAACACATACAGATGGCGAGCTGGATATAGGGAGCGTAGAACGTAGCAGGAGGAGTGAAGAGGAAATGATTGGTGGTGTGTGGTAGGCGGGCAGCCACGCCCTAAGGTAGGCACGGGTGGACACACAGCACCAACACACCCAAAACGACCTCACCTCACGTCTCTTGTAGCTGTAGGAAGGGCGTAGGGACGCTGCTGGATGGAGGAGAAGGGTGCAGAAGAACACTGGAGAGTTGTAGAGATGAACACACACGTAACTGCGGAGGCTGGAGATGACGCCTTGACGCCTATGTCCCGATTTTGCGGAAAAATCAAGGACGATGATCTGTCTCAGACACCTATGAGACGCTGGAGGCGATGGATGACGCTATAAGCCAGCGGGTGAACTGGATTATCGGATGGTCCCCTACACTGTGAGAACAAAGCTCACTATGCCGCTGCAACCACTGTTAATTGTAGTTTAGCTTGCTGACTCCAGGTTTAGCGCTGTAAGGGGTAGCGTAGGTGTAGAGATAGAACCGTGGACTGGACTTGTATTTATTGTTCAAATGGTGTAGGTACACACGGGCAGAGTGTGAGGGGACCGAATGCCAGAACCCTTGTAGATGAATGGTTCAGAGAACCGACGAGTTGATAAATTAGACACATATGCAACACTTGGGTGTCTTTATTGAGGAAACGTTTCGCCACACAGTGGCTTCATCAGTCCATACAAAGGGGAAACGTGAAGAACAGGAGGAGTTTGAGGTAATCAGTCCCTCAACCTTGAGTCGATGTTGTCAGTCCATCAATCTTGTAAAGAATACAGCATATGTGCGAAGCAGTTGCTTATATACCGTAGGCAGGAGAGGTGCAGCGTCGTAGGAGGTGTCACATTTGACCAGTGTGGAAGTAGGTCGTGCCCAAGTGTTAGGCAAGCGAAGAATTCCCTGTATTAAGATACCAAGATGTTGCAGTGTCAGACAGGATGTGAATGAATGGTTCAGAGAACCAACGAGTTGATAAATTAGACACATATGCAACACTTGGGTATCTTTATTGCAACTGCTTCGCACATATACAGTATTCTTTACAAGATTGATGGACTGACAACATCGACTCAAGGTTGAGGGACTGATTACCTCAAACTCCTCCTGTTCTTCACGTTTCCCCTTTGTATGGACTGATGAAGCCACTGTGTGGCGAAACATTTCCTCAAAAAAGATACCCAAGTGTTGCATATGTGTCTAATTTATCAGCCAGAACCCTTGCGGGAGTATTTGATCCTAGGAGGTAGGCCAGTGAAGTGAGGCGGCTTGGGTATTGCGTCTTACTGACCTGAACAGGCCTACAGATGGCAGGACTGGAGTACCGCAAATTTAAAAATAACGAACTGTCTACAGTTGTACAATGATCAGTGTACCACAGCAGCAGTTGTACAATGATCATTGTACCACAGCAGCAGTTGTACAATGTTCGGTGTACCACAGCATCAGTTGTACAATGATCATTGTACCACAGCAGCAGTTGTACAATGATCAGTGTACCATAGCAACAGTTGTACAATAATCAGTGTACAACAGCAACAGTTGTACAATGATCAGTGTAAAACAGCAACAGTTGTACAATGATCAGTGTACCACAGCAGCAGTTGCACAATGAAAAGTGTACCACAACAACAGTTGTACAATGATCAGTGTACCACAGCAGCAGTTGTACAATGATCATTGTACCACAGCAGCAGTTGTACAATGATCTGTGTACCACAGCATCAGTTGTACAATGATCATTGTACCACAGCAGCAGTTGTACAATGATCAGTGTACCATAGCAACAGTTGTACAATAATCAGTGTACCACAGCAACAGTTGTACAATGATCAGTGTAAAACAACAACAGTTGTACAATGATCAGTGTACCACAGCAGCAGTTGCACAATGATCAGTGTACCACAGCAGCAGTTGTACAATGATCAGTGTACCACAGCAGCAGTTGTACAATGATCAGTGTAAAACAACAACAGTTGTACAATGATCAGTGTACCACAGCAGCAGTTGCACAATAAGTGTACCACAGCAGCAGTTGTACAATGATCAGTGTACCACAGCAGCAGTTGTACAATGATCAGTGTACCACAGCAGCAGTTGTACAATGATCAGTGTACCACAGCAACAGTTGCACAATGAAAAGTGTACCACAACAACAGTTGTACAATGATCAGTGTACCACAGCAGCAGTTGTACAATGATCATTGTACCACAGCAGCAGTTGTACAATGATCAGTGTACCACAGCAACAGTAGTACAATGATCAGTGTACCACAGCAGCAGTTGTACAATGATCAGTGTACCACAGCAGCAGTTGTACAATGATCAGTGTACCACAGCAACAGTTGTACAATGATCAGTGTACCACAGCAACAGTTGTACAATGATATGTGTACAGTAGTTCATCCAGTTGAAAGTAGCAGCTACCATGATGATAGTTACCATGATGGTAGCTTCCAGGAATGTAGCAGCTACCATGATGGTAGCTACCAGGAATATAGCAGCTAGCATGATGATAGGTACCAGGAATATAGCCGCTACCCTAAAGGTAGTTTACCTTGATGGTAGCTTCCAGGAATATAGCAGCTACCATGATGGAAGCTACCAGAAATATACCAGCTACCATGACGGTAGATACCAGGAATATAGCAGCTACCCTGACGGTATATACCAGGAATATAGCAGCTACCATAAAGGTAGTTACCATAATGGTAGCTGTTATGAATATAGCATCTACCATGAAGTTAATTACCATGATGCTAGGGGAACATAATTAGGTTTTATAAAGTGTTGAAAAGCAATCCTTAATGTATAAAGTTTGTATTGAAGGTCTGACTTCCACTGCTGGAAGACAACTCTTGAAGCCTGCCTTCTCAACTTCAACTGCTGGAAGACAACTCTTGAAGCCTGTCTTCTCAACTTCCACTGCTGGAAGACAACTCTTGAAGCCTGCCTTCTCAACTTCCACTGCTGGAAGACAACTCTTGAAGCCTGCCTTCTCAACTTCCACTGCTGGAAGACAACTCTTGAAGCCTGTCTTCTCAACTTCCACTGCTGGAAGACAACTCTTGAAGCCTGCCTTCTCAACTTCCACTGCTGGAAGACAACTCTTGAAGACTGCCTTCTCAACTTCCACTTCTGAAAGACAACTCTTGAAGCCTGCCTTCTCAACTTCCACTGCTGGAAGACAACTCTTGAAGCCTGCCTTCTCAACCTCCACTGCTGGAAGACAACTCTTGAAGCCTGCCTTCTCAACTTCCACTGCTGGAAGACAACTCTTGAAGCCTGTCTTCTCAACTTCCACTGCTGGAAGACAACTCTTGAAGCCTGTCTTCTCAACTTCCACTGCTGGAAGACAACTCTTGAAGCCTGCCTTCCCAACTTCCACTGCTGGAAGACAACTCTTGAAGCCTGCCTTCTCAACTTCCACTGCTGGAAGACAACTCTTGAAGCCTGCCTTCTTAACTTCCACTGCTGGAAGACAACTCTTGAAGCCTGCATTTCCAACTTCCACTGCTGGAAGACAACTCTTGAAGCCTGCCTTCTCAACTTCCACTTCTGGAAGACAACTCTTGAAGCCTGCCTTCTCAACTTCCACTGCTGGACGACAACTATTGAAGCCTGTCTTCTAACTTCCACTGCTGGAAGACATCTCTTGAAGCCTGCCTTCTCAACTTCCACTGCTGGAAGACAACTCTTGAAGCCTGCCTTCTCAACTTCCACTGCTGCAAGACAACTCTTGAAGACTGCCTTCTCAACTTCCACTGCTGGAAGCCTGCCTTCTCAACTTCCACTGCTGGAAGCCTGCCTTCTCAACTTCCACTGCTGGAAGACAACTCTTGAAGCCTGCCTTCTCAACTTCCACTGCTGGAAGACAACTCTTGAAGCCTGCCTTCTCAACTTCCACTGCTGGAAGACAACTCTTGAAGCCTGCCTTCTCAACTTCCACTGCTGGAAGCCTGCCTTCTCAACTTCCACTGCTGGAAGCCAGCCTTCTCAACTTCCACTGCTGGAAGCCTGCCTTCTTAACTTCCACTGCTGGAAGACATCTCTTGATATCTATGGTGAATATAGCTACCATAATGCAATTACCATGATGGTAACTGTTATAGTGTCTACCATGATGGAAGCTACAATGATGATAGTTTTCATGAATATATCAATTACCATAAAAGTAGCTACCATGATGGTAGCTATCATGAACATAGAAACTACCATCAAAACAGTTACCAAGATGGTAGCTATCATGAATATAGCAGCTACCATGATGGTAGTAACTATGATAGCAGCTATATGAATGTAACAGATACTACTTGCGCGGAGCGCAAGCGAAAAAAAAATCGAATAAATATGGAAACTGAGTTAATCATCTAGAAAAATAGCTAAACTCAATGGCAACACAATGGTACAAGAATCAATGTTCTACGTTCTTACAAGGAATTATGGTCATTTATATCATGTCTGGTGACACCGCCGCTACCAACATGACTTCTCACATCCAGTAAATTATTAGGATTTTTTTCCGTGAAATAAAATAGATTTTCTCAGAAAAAAACAATCAAGAAGACCACAGTTTTCCGCGCATTTAACTGAATTTGTAGTAAACAAAGTATTGCCTTATTTCCTTTAATTTACAAATTTATTATTGAATTAAAGGAAATAATTTTCACAGAAATCATAAAACAGTGATTGTTGTACCAGCTGGTGGAGTAATATTGTTCTACCAGCTGGTGGAGTAATATTGTTCTACCAGCTGGTGGAGTAATATTGTTCTACCAGCTGGTGGAGTAATATTGTTGTACCAGCTGGTGGAGTAATATTGTTCTACCAGCTGGTGGAGTAATATTGTTGTACCAGCTGGTGGAGTAATATTGTTCTACCAGCTGGTGGAGTAATATTGTTCTACCAGCTGGTGAAGTAACATTGTTCTACCAGCTGGTGGAGTAATATTATTCTACCAGCTGGAGAAGCAATATTGTTCTTCCAGCTGGTGAAGTAATATTGTTTTACCAACTGGTGAAGCAATATTGTTCTACCAGCTGGTGAAGTAATATTGTTTTACCAACTGGTGAAGCAATATTGTTTTACCAGCTGGTGAAGTAATATTGTTCTACCAGCTGGTGAAGTAATATTGTTCAATCAGCTGGTGAAGTAATATTGATCTATCAGCTGGTGAATTAATATTGTTCTACCAGCTGGGGAAGTAATATTGTTCTACCAGCTGGGGAAGCAATATTGTTCTACCAGCTGGTGGAGTAATATTGTTCTACCAGCTGGTGAAGCAATATTGTTCTACCAGCTGGTGGAGTAATATTGTTCTACCAGCTGGTGAAGCAATATTGTTTTACCAGCTGGTGAAGCAAAATTGTTCTACAAGCTGGTGAAGTAATATTGTTATACCAGCTGGTGAACAATATTGTTCTACCAGCTGGTGAAGTAATATTGTTCTTCCAGCTGGTGAAGTAATATTGTTCTACCAGCTGGTGAAGCAATATTGTTATACCAGCTGGTGAAGTAATATTCATCTACCAGTTGGCGGAGTAATATTGTTCTACCAGCTGGTGAAGCAATATTGTTGTACCAGCTGGTGAACTAATATTGTTCTACCAGCTGGTGGAGTAATATTGTTCTACCAGCTGGTGAAGCAATATTGTTCTACCAGCTGGTGAAGTAATATTGTTCTACCAGCTGGTGAAGTAATATTGTTCTACCAGCTGGTGAAGTAATATTGTTCTACCAGCTGGTGAAGTAATATTGTTCTACCAGCTGGAGAATATTGTTCTACCAGCTGGTGAAGTAATATTGTTCTACCAGCTGGTGAAGTAATATTGTTCTAACAGCTGGTGAAGAATATTGTTCTACCAGCTGGTGAAGTAATATTGTTCTATCAGCTGGTGAAGTAATATTGTTCTACCAGCTGGTGAAGAATATTGTTCTACCAGCTGGTGAAGTAATATTGTTCTTCCAGCTGGTGAAGTAATATTGTTCTACCAGCTGGTGAAGTAATATTGTTCTACCAGCTGGTGAAGTAATATTGTTCTACCAGCTGGTGAAGTAATATTGTTCTACCAGCTGGTGAAGTAATATTGTTCTACAGCTGGTGAAGTAATATTGTTCTACAAGCTGGTGAAGTAATATTGTTCTACCAGCTGGTGAAGTAATATTGTTCTACCAGCTGGTGAAGTAATATTGTTCTACCAGCTGTGAAGTAATATTGTTCTACCAGCTGGTGAAGTAATATTGTTCTACCAGCTGAGAATTTGTCCCACTAGATTGTTCTAGCGGAATATGTCCAGTGGTGATAATATTTTCCAGGGATTCAGCTAGTAATTTGTTCCGCGGAATGTTCTACACTGGTGAGTATTTTCACTGGATATGTTCTACAGCTGTGAGATGTCAGTGGTATTGTTCACGGTGAGATTCACGCTGTGATATTTTCTACCTGGTGGAGTAATATTGTTCTAGCTGGATAATTGTTCAGCTAGATATGTTCTACAGTGGTGAGTAATATTGTCTCAGTGGAATATTTCTCAGCGGAATATGCTACCAGGAATTTCTACGTAAATTTACCAGCTGGTGAGTAATTTGTTCACAGCGTGGAATATTGTTCTACCAGCTGGTGAGTAAATTTTTACAGCTGGTGAAAATATGTTTCAGCTGGTAGTATATTGTTCACAGCTGGTGAATGTCTCCAGCTGGTGAAGAATATTTACCAGCTGGTGAGATATTGTCACCACTGAATATATTGTCTCCAGCTGTGTATTGTTCTACACTGTGAAGTAATATTTTCTACAGCTGGTGTAATATTTTCACCAGCTGGTGAAGAATATTGTTACAGCTGGTGAGTAATATTGTCTACCAGCTGTGAGTATATTGTCTAGCTGGTGAGTAATATTGTTCTACCAGCTGGTGATAATATTGTCTAGCTGAGAAATGTTCAGCTTGAAGAATATTGTCTACAGCTGGGAAATATTGTTACCAGCTGGTGAATATGTTCTAAGCTGGATATATTGTTCTACACTGTGAGTAATATTTCCAGCTGGAAATTTTCTACCAGCGTGAAGTAAATTGTCTAGCTGGTGAATATTGTCTACCAGTGAGTAATTGTCTCAGCTGAAGTAATATTGTCACAGCTGGTGAAGTAAATTGTTCTACCAGCTGTGAGTAATATTTTCACAGCTGGTGAGTAATATTGTTCACAGCTGGTGAGTAATATTTCTCCAGCTGGTGAGTAATATTGTTCTACCACTGGTGAAGTAATATTGTCTACCGCTGTGAGTAATATTTTCTCAGTGGTGGAATATTGTTCACCACTGGTGAGAATCCCAGCTGGTGAAGTTGACCAGCTGGTAGTAATATTGTCTACAGCTGTGAGTAAATTGTTCCAGTGGTGATATGTTCTACAGCTGTGGAGTAAATTGTCTCGCTGGTGAGTATATGTTCTACCAGATGTAAATTCTCCAGCTGGTGAATATATTGTTCTACCAGCTGGAGTATGTTCTACCAGCTTGAAGTAATTTTTGTGGTATGTCAATGGTAAATATCACATGGTATTTTTTTGTGATAAAGTAAGTGTAGTATTTCTCCTAATTTTACATGTTTTTTTTCCATTGAAATCTCGTGGAATTTCAACGGAGAATTGTTTAGTGATAATATCTACAGTGGGATATGTCCATGTGATAAATACAGCGTGAATGTTCACAGCGAATTCTATGGAATATTGTTCCAGCTGGTAATTCATGTGAGTATTTTACCGTGGTGAAATATTTTCTGTGTAAATATTGTACAGCTTGAAGTAATATTGTTCTACCAGCTGGTGAAGTAATATTGTTCCATAGATGTGAGTAATATTGTTCTACAGCTGTGAAGTAATATTGTTCAACCAGCTGTAAAGTAGTTTTATTCTACCAGCTGAGGTAATATTGTCCTACCAGCTGGTGAAGTCATATTATTGTACGAGCTGGTGAAGTAATATTGTTCTACCAGCAGGTGAAGTAATATTGTCTACCAGCTGGTGAGTAATATTGTTCTACCAGCTGGTGAAGCAATATTGTTTTACCAGCTGGTGAAGCAATATTGTTCTACCAGCTGGTGAAGTAATATTGATCTATCAGCTGGTGAAGTAATATTGTTCTACCAGCTGGTGAAGTAATATTGTTCTACCAGCTGGTGAAGTAATATTGTTCTAACAGCTGGTGGAGTAATATTGTTCTACCAGCTGGTGAAGTAATATTGTTCTACCAGCTGGTGAAGTAATATTGTTCTACCTGCTGGTGGAGTAATATTGTTCTACCAGCTGGTGAAGTAATATTGTTCTACCAGCTGGTGGAGTAATATTGTTCTACCAGCTGGTGAAGTAACATTGTTCTACCAGCTGGTGAAGTAATATTGTTCTACCAGCTGGTGGAGTAACATTGTTCTACCAGCTGGTGGAGTAACATTGTTCTACCAGCTGGTGGAGTAACATTGTTCTACCAGCTGGTGAAGTAATATTGTTCTACCAGATGGTGAAATAACATTGTTCTACCAGCTGGTGAAGTAATATTGTTCTACCAGCTGGTGGAGTAACATTGTTCTACCAGCTGGTGAAGTAATATTTGTGTGGGAGTAAAGGTCATATTTTTGGTAAAATATCAAAATCATAGCAACAATTTTTTTGTGTTGAATAAAGATAAGATATTTACAGTATTTCCTTCCTCAAAACATGGAATTACAATTGTTTTTTTTAGCAGTAAATACCGAAACAATCTTTCGTAGCGACATTTATCAACAATTAAGTGACAAATGCCATTAAATATTATTTTTTTCAGTTGTTTTTTTGGGCTGGTATTGACACTTATATTAAGGAGAGTGAACAATTCTTAATGCACACCCGAAATTAGCTTGATACTCTCCCTGAAGGCAGCTACCATGATGGTAGCTACCATGAAGATACCGACTACCACGAAGGTAATTACCAGATGGTAGCTATTTTGAACATAGCAGCTCCAATGATTATAGCTATCATAACAATAAAAGCTACCATGATTGTAGCTATCATAATAACAGCTACCATGATGGTAGTTACCATGAATATAATGGCTACCATGAATGTAGCTACCGTGTTAGTAGTTATCATGAATGTACCTACTATGTTAGTAGCTATCATAAATATAATGGCTACCATGAATGTAGCTACCATGCTAGTAGCTATCATGAATGCAGCTACCATGCTAGTAGCTATCATGAATGTAGCAGCTACCATGAATGTAGCTACCATGTTAGTATCTACCATGTTAGTATCTACCATTAATGTAGCTTCCATGTTAGTATCTACCATGAATGTAGCTACCATGTTAGTATCTTATATGTTAGTATCTACATTGAATGTAGCTACCATGTTAGTATCTACCATGAATGTAGCTACCATGTTAGTATCTACCATGAATGTAGCTACCATGTAAGTATCTACCATGAATGTAGCTACCATGTAAGTAGCTACCATGAATGTAGCTACCATGTAAGTATATACCATTAATGTAGCTACCATGTTAGTAGCTACCATGAATGTAGCTACCATGCTAATAGCTACCATGAATGTAGCTACCATGTTGGTATCTACCATGAATGCAGCTACCATGCTAGTAGCTATCATGAATGTAGCAGCTAACATGAATGTAGCTACCATGTTAGTATCTACCATGAATGTAGCTACCATGTTAGTATCTACCATAAATGTAGCTACCATGTTAGCAGCTGCCATGAATGTAGCTACCATGTTAGTATCTACCATGAATGTAGCTACAATGTTAGTAGCTACCATGAATGTAGCTACCACGTTAGTATCTACCATGTTAGTATCTACCATGAATGTAGCTACAATGTTAGTATCTACCATGAATGTAGCTACCATGTAAGTATATACCATTAATGTAACTACCATGTTAGTATCTACCATGAATGTAGCTACAATGTTAGTAGCTACCATGAATGTAGCTACCATGTAAGTATCTACCATGTAAATATCTACTATGAAAGTAGCTACCATGTTAGTATCTACGATGACTGTAGCTACAATGTTAGTAGCTACCATGAATGTAGCTACCATGTTAGTATCTACCATGTAAGTATCTACTATGAATGTAGCTACCATGTTAGTATCTACCATGAATGTAGCTACCATGTAAGTATCTACCATGAATGTAGCTACCATGTTAGTATCTACTATGAATGTAGCTACCATGTTAGTATCTACCCTGAATGTAGCTACCATGTAAGTATCTACCATGAATGTAGCTACAATGTTAGTATCTACCATGCATGTAGCTACCATGTAAGTATCTACCATTAATGTATCTACCATGTTAGTATCTACTATGAATGTAGCTACCATGTTAGTATCTACCATGAATGTAGCTACCATGTAAGTATCTACCATGAATGTAGCTACCATGTTAGTATCTACCATGAATGTAGCTACCATGTTAGTATCTACCCTGAATGTAGCTACCATGTAAGTATCTACCATGAATGTAGCTACCATGTTAGTACCTACCATGAATGTAGCTACTATGTAAGTATCTACCATGAATGTAGCTACCATGTTAGTATCTACCATGAATGTAGCTACCATGTAAGTATCTACCATGAATGTATCTACCATGTTAGTATCTACTATGAATGTAGCTACCATGCTAGTAGCTACCATGTTAGTATCTACCATGTAAGTATCTACTATGAATGTAGCTACCATGCTAGTATCTACCATGAATGTAGCTACAATGTTAGTAGCTACCATGAATGTAGCTACCATGTTAGTATCTACCATGAATGTAGCTACAATGTTAGTAGCTACCATGAATGTAGCTACCATGTAAGTATCTACCATGAATGTAGCTACAATGTTAGTAGCTACCATGAATGTAGCTACCATATAAGTATCTACCATGAATGTAGCTACAATGTTAGTAGCTACCATGTTAGTAGCTACAATGTTAGTAGCTACAATGTTAGTAGCTACCATGAATGTAGCTACTATGTAAGTATCTACTATGAATGTAGCTACCATGTAAGTATATACCATGAATGTAGCTACCATTTTAGCAGCTGCCATGAATGTAGCTACCATGTTAGCAGCTGTCATGAATGTAGCTACCATGCTAGTAGCTACCATGAGTGTAGCAGCTACCATAAAGGTAATTCCCAACATACTGCGCATGTGGGGGGAGGGGCAGTCTCAGATTTTTTTTTTTTTTTTTCGTTTGATTTCGTTCATTTTTGTTGTACACGAAGAAGTGTTCACTCTATTTACTGTAAATAATATTAAATAAGATAACACAAACAACAACTGAGAAAACTGAAGAAAAATTAATATTTCCTGAAAATGTCATTTGGCAGGCTCCCAGGCCTATATGTCACTACGTAAGGTTGTTTGGCAGGCTCCCAGGCCTATATGTCACTACGTAACGTTGTTTGGCAGGCTCCCAGGCCTATATATCACTACGTAAGATTGTTTGGCAGGCTCCCAGGCCTATATGTCACTACGTAAGATTGTTTGGCAGGCTCCCAGGCCTATATGTCATTACGTAACGTTGTTTGGCAGGCTCCCAGGCCTATATGTCACTACCTTAGATTGTTTGGCAGGCTCCCAGGCCTATATGTCACTACGTAACGTTGTTTGGCAGGCTCCCAGGCCTATATGTCACTACGTAACGTTGTTTGGCAGGCTCCCAGGCCTATATGTCACTACGTAACGTTGTTTGGCAGGCTCCCAGGCCTATATGTCACTACGTAACGTTGTTTGGCAGGTTCCCAGGCCTATATGTCACTACGTAAGGTTGTTTAAGGAACATGATACCGAAAGAACAATCCTAATACGAGTTTCTGGTGAAGCACTTTCCTGTAAATATCTTATTTTTATGCTATAAAAAAATAAAGTTGGTAAGTTGTTTGAATGTTACTCCCACATAAATCCAAAAAATTTGGAATATTTCCAAAAATACTTCACTAAAATTAAGAACAATCATACTTTTACGATTCCTGTGAATATTATTTCATTTAATTAAATAGTAAAGGCTCGGGAGAGTAAAATAAGACAATAACTTCCGGGATATTCGCCGGGAACGGAGCCGGTCACCCGCCTCGGAGAAAAAATTAAAAATTCCGAGAAAATCGGTGTTTCAAAGTTTTCCTCATAAAACTAGTGTTTTAGTGTAGTTAGCCTCTAAAACTCCGTTCTCTCTTACTCATAAGTTTAACAAAACGTTATGGGAGGAAGGGGAAATAATTTTGTGTCCTTATGGCTGATAGAGACTAGAGATAAGAAAAGATAAAATTTTCTTCGGATTTTTAACCCTGGAGGGTTAGCCACCCAGGATAACCCAAGAAAGTCAGTGCGTCATCGAGGACTGTCTGTCTTATTTCCATTGGGGTCCTTAATCTTGTCCCCCAGGATGCGACCCACACCAGTCGACTAACACCCAGGTACCTATTTGCTGCTAGGTGAACATGACAACAGGTGTAAGGAAACACGTCGAAATGTTTCCACCCGCCGGGAATCGAACCCGGGCCCTCTGTGTGTGAAGCGAGAGCTCTAGCTACCAGGCCATGGGGCCTTATTATGGAATATTTTATTCATTCTAGAGTATATTACATGCTTGTATTTTATTTCTAGTGTTTATTATGTCATATTAGATCAATTGTGATAGAAAATTAAGCCGTAGAGTTGATATTAGCGAAATAATGAAGTAATTTCTGGTGCCTTTCATAGCGGGAATTTTCGGTGACGTTATCTAATAATCCCAGACGGTTCCTGATTGGCCACAAGTCTATGTATACACTCTGCCCACTCTTATATGATGCCAAATTGTCAATTATTTTGTTACAATGAATAATACAAGAAACACCACAAAAAATAACTGAAAAAATCCTAATAATATACGTGGTGTGTCCCAGAATACGTGGGGTCCCAGCAGACGTGGGGTCCCAGCAGACGTGGGGTCCCAGCAGACGTGCTACACCGTCACCATACATGATATAAATGACTGTAATTCCTTGTAGAAACGTCGTAGAACATTGATTCTTGTACCATTGTCTTGCCAATGAGTTAAAATATTTTTCTATATGATTAACTCAATTTCCATAATTTATCGTTATTTTATCGATAATTATTTTTAGTCGCGAGCAAAGTTGTGAATCTGAACCTTAATTTCCTGGATCAAGAGCCCCTCACCAGCGTCAAGGAACCTCCCTTGAGGGGAATTATGAACATAACAGCTACCATGAGGGTAGTTACCATGATGGTAACTATCATGAAAGTAGCTCCCACCATGAATGAAGTTACCATGATAATAGTTATCATAAATATAACAGTAACCATGATGTTGTCATGAATATTCCGGCTACCATGATGGTAGCTGCAATGATGGTAGCTACCATGAAGGTAGCTGCGATGGTGGTAGCTACCATGAAGGTAGCTGCAATGGTGGTAGCTACCATGATGGTAGCTGCAATGGTGGTAGCTACCATGATGGTAGCTGCAATGGTGGTAGCTACTATGAATATAGCTGCTACCATTAAGAGGATAATAACACAAGTAACACAGATACTCACATGTAAAAGGCACAGTTGAGTGTTGTGTTAGCCAGGGTGCGCAGCTGGTGCCGCTGGTGTTGTGTGATGCTGGCGCTGGTGCGTACTGTTAACCCACCCACCACCTTAACACTGTGGTGATGCAGGTGATGGATCATGTCTTGGATGCCCACCTCTGTTATTGTCCTGCAGGTACACTCGATCCATCCGTACCTGTTGATGATGACACAACTGTTGTTGTCTGTTGATGATCTACAACACTACCACTATTACTGCTGCAACCACCATTATTACTGCTGCAACCACCACCATCACTGCTGCAGCCACCACCATTACTGCTGCAAGCACCACCATCACTGCTGCAAGCACCACCATCACTGCTGCAACCACCACCATCACTACTGCAAGCACCACCATCACTGCTGCAACCACCACCATCACTGCTGCAACCACCACCATCACTACTGCAAGCACCACCATCACTACGGCAAGCACCACCATCACTGCTGCAACCACCACCATCACTGCTGCAACCACCACCATCACTGCTGCAACCACCACCATCACTGCTGCAACCACCATTATTACTGCTGCAACCACCACCATCACTGCTGCAACCCCCACCATCACTACTGCAAGCACCACCATCACTGCTGCAACCACCACCATCACTGCTGCAACCACCACCATCACTGCTGCAACCACCACCATCACTGCTGCAACCACCACCATCACTGCTGCAACCACCACCATCACTGCTGCAACCACCACCATCACTGCTGCAACCACCACCATCACTGCTGCAACCATATTGCGACCCCAGAATGGGCCAAAATTTATATAATGTAATATTACGTATATTTCCATTTTCTTATAATTTTACATTGCTTATATTCTGGATAATAGCTAAATCGTTTATATCTTGCTTTATATTATTATTTGACTTAGCTATATCTATTAGGTAGGATGTAACACACACTATTGTGTTCCAGAGTGTTGAGTAGTTGCCCGTGAGTTGGCAAACTACCTCGCTTACAGCACTTCGCTTGTTATACTGACGGCTTCTGGAGTTTTTTTTTTTTTACATTTTATTAGGTTGTTGGTACATGTAATACATATACAAACTCAAAACAATCAAATGTGTATAAACGCAAAGAACATTAACAGTGAGTAACCTTTCCAACATCAATGGAAATAAATGCTATGTCACAAACAACAGCTCAATACAAACTTCGTGCAAGGTGATAAAATTAACATACAACAAAAGGTACACCCAGTGCCGAGACCCGACACCGATATAATTCCTAGTAATATTTTTACCATAAACAGATATGAATCATCCTTACAAAGCATTAAGGACATGCATCCTACCTATGCCACAAATTCCCAATAAGAGACCCCCCTCCCAATCTAACAATTTGCATTAACCTTATAAACTGTAAGCTCTATGTGCATGAGGTTACATTTAACAAAAGTATTCTAATAACTTAACACCTAACCTCAAATTTTTGCTTTCATAGTCACAACAAACCCCTATACACACAATTATGTAAATATGTATACAAACACAATAGCATCTATTACTTTTAACTTTATAAGTTGCATTAATACTAACTACACATATACATGTGTAAATTCATGACCTCCTACAACAAGTGTGGTGCATACCTGATGTCCTATCAGAATACCATCAACCTGCCACAGAGTATTTCAATAGTAAATTACAAATCGAAATCCACGGTAACCACAACATGTTTCAGTTACCTTTACCATCTACTGGTAAATACAACCCAACCCCCAACACATTCACACCAGTTACAACCCAAACACACTCCCCCTCCCTCCCCCGGCTTCAGAGGACCAGCAAAACCCATGTACAACCCCTGACTCCCCCCCCTTACCAACTTCACCAACATCCGTTCCACCCCTTCATACATCTCATCCACTACCCAAAATCCTAACGTCACTTGTCACAGCATAGAATGTCAACTGTCACCCAAAGAAAATAATACCCCCCCCCCCCAACCTTCCCTCCCCCCTGTTCTCCAATCACACTTCCCTATCTCCTATAAACAAACAACATCCCTTTCCCCTAGACCCCAACCCTACAGTTCAAGCCCACTCAAACCCCTCCAAACCTCTTAATAGCCCCTTGACACTTAATGGTCTGTAATCCTCCGAAAATGCAGAATCTCAACCCTTCCCATATAGCAAATGATTCCAACACTTGGTTCGATATATATGAGCCGCCACCGCCTTTATTCTTTCCCAAATGCCCACCTCTCTCAATTTCCATGACACACAAACAAAATCCACCATGCAGTACATTAAACCCTTTTTGTCCAATTGACACCCCCCTCCAAATCCAAGAAAATTGCCCTTAACAAAGGTACTCCCCCTCCCTCCAATTTCCTCAAAACCCATCCCATCCACCACCTTACCCCTTTCAATGCCTCACAAAAATATATGGCATGCAAGACGGTCTCCGGCATGACACACCTTTCGCAACCCCCATCTTTCACACACCCCATTCAAAATAAAATCTCCCTTGCTGCAACCGCCCCATGTAGAAACCTATACATCAGCTCACGATCCCTTCCTGATAAACATAATTCCCGAAACCCCCCCAAATTCCTTTCCAGTCATAAACTGGATATATAGCCTCCCCCTCTAGCACCCCCACCCCACTTCCTAACCTCAAAAGCACAGATACTTTTAAATTTTGCGGTTCCTTTATGACCATCATATTGCGCAGCCAATCCCTGCACTGTACCAGGTCCCTCCCCTCCCACCATCCACCCAACTCTCTCAACACTCCCTCCACCCCGGTCCCTCCGCCCCCCTCCATCCCCCCTCCTCATCACACAACGTTTCACATACTGGGGTAACTAGTGACATGGTCCTCAGACAAATAGAGAAATTAAAACCTAACAAATCCCCAGGCCCTGATGAACTGTTTGCAAGAGTTTTAAAGGAATGTAAAGAGGAACTTAGCAAACCTTTGGCAAATCTTTTCAATATATCACTACAAACTGGCATAGTGCCAGACAAGTGGAAAAGGGCAAATGTAATACCTATTTACAAGGCAGGTGACAGGTCCTTAGCTTCGAACTATAGACCAATAAGCCTTACCTCCATAGTTGGTAAATTTATGGAATCAATAATTGCCGAGGCAATTCGTAGCCATCTTGAAAAGCATAAATTGATTAATGAATCTCAACACGGTTTTACAAAGGGGCGTTCATGTCTTACGAATTTACTAACTTTTTTCACTAAGGTGTTTGAGGAAGTAGATCATGGTAATGAATATGATATTGTGTATATGGACTTCAGTAAGGCTTTCGATAAAGTTCCACATCAGAGGCTACTGAGGAAACTTAAGGCACACGGAATAGGAGGAGAAATTTTTTCCTGGGTAGAGGCATGGTTGACTAATAGGCGGCAGAGAGTTTGCATAAATGGAGAGAAATCAGAATGGGGCGTGTCTCAAGCGGTGTTCCACAGGGGTCAGTTTGGGCCCCTGTTGTTTACAATTTACATAAACGACATAGATGAGGGAATAAATAGTAGCATAAGTAAATTTGCTGATGACACCAAAATAGGCCGTCCAATTCATTCAAACGAGGACATTAGAGGACTCCAGGATGATTTGAATAGACTGATGCAGTGGTCGGAGAAGTGGCAGATGCAGTTTAATGTAAACAAATGCAAAGTTCTAAATGTTGGGCAGGACAATAACCATGCTACATATAAGCTGAATAATATAGATCTTATTACTTGTAATTGCGAGAAGGATTTAGGAGTTCTGGTTAGTAGTAATCTGAAGCCTAGACAACAGTGCATAAGTGTTCGCAATAAAGCTAACAGAATCCTTGGCTTCATATCAAGAAGTATAAATAACAGAAGTCCTCAGGTTGTTCTTCAACTCTATATATCTTTGGTTAGGCCTCATTTAGATTATGCTGCACAGTTCTGGTCACCGTATTACAGAATGGATATAAATGCACTGGAAAACGTACAGAGGAGGATGACAAAGTTGATCCCATGTATCAGAAATCTTCCCTATGAGGATAGACTGAGGGCCCTGAATCTGCACTCTCTAGAAAGGCGTAGAATTAGGGGATATGATTGAGGTGTACAAATGGAAAACAGGAATAAACAAAGGGGATGTAAATAGCGTGCTGAAAATATCCAACCAAGACAGGACTCGCAGCAATGGTTTCAAGTTGGAAAAGTTCAGATTCAGGAAGGATATAGGAAAGCACTGGTTTGGTAATAGAGTTGTGGATGAGTGGAACAAACTCCCGAGTACCGTCATAGATGCTAAGACGTTGTGTAGTTTTAAAAATAGGTTAGATAAATACATGAGTGGGTGTGGATAGGTGTGAGCTTGTACTAGGTCAGATGCAGTGCTCCTTCCTTAAGTGAATGTAACCTGACCTGTACTAATTCCTTAAGTGGAAGTGACCTGACCAGGTGGTCGACTGGACAATTATACGAGTGGGTGCGGTTGGGTGTGAATTGGTCCTGACTAGGTTGTGCTACTAGGTCAGATGCAGTGCTCCTTCCTTAAGTGAATGTAACCTGACCTGGCTGGGTCGGGGCATTGGCTTAAGCCGTTGGAGATTTGGACCTGCCTCGCATGGGCTAGTAGGCCTGCTGCAGTGTTCCTTCTTTCTTATGTTCTTATATCCTTCCGTAACCAATGTCTACCATTAGCCCAGATGAACTTAAATACTTTACGCTCCAGCCCTTCCACATCCCACTTCAATAAAGGATAAATATTAGCTACAAACCAAATCCTACTGTAAATCATTGTGTTTACCGCAATGACCCTCTGCCTCAACATGAGCTCACCCGCACGCCAACCATTTATACGCTCCATTGCCCATTGCACATTCCCCGAATTCACCTCTCTCGTCACATCCTGATTCCCCGTGAACACTATTCCACATATTTTCACTTTGTCCATCACATTCCAACCATGTCTTTTACCCAACCCCCTTCCCATCCAATTACCCACCTCCAACAGCAGTGATTTTGCCCCGTTCACCTTCATTCCAGTTGCCTTACAAAATGTGCCTATACTGTTCCCTACATGCCCCAGCCCCTTCTCCTGCCATACCAGCACCATAGTGTCGTCCACATACCCCACAATATTCATGATCCCCTCACCACCACCACCCCTTCCCCCCTCCCCCCACCAATCTGTAAAACAGATCTTGAACACATGCGAACAGAATTTGCGACAGAGGACATCCCTGCCGCAAACCCCGTTCCATCTGCACCACCCCACCCAATCTACCGTTGACTTGTACCCTCACACATGCCCCTTCATATAAAGCTCTGATCCAACTCATCACTTCCACACCGAACCCCTGCCGCTCCATGATTTCGTACATGCTCTCGCGCTCTACACTATCATACGCCCCCTGCCAATCTAATGCTAGTACCCCTCTCCCTTCCACACTTTCAATGAAATCCTTAATGTACTCATGACCCGCCACCACTCCCCTACCTGGAATCCCCAACTGTCCTACCTCAATCACCCTCCCCAACACCCTTTTTAATCTGTTACCTAGAATCTTTGCAAATATTTTATAATCAGAATTCATTAGAACCAAAGGTCTGTAATTCCCCAAAGTATCTCCTACCTTCCCCTTCCGTACTAGAACCACCACTCCCAATCCCATATCCCTACCCATCACCCCGTCCTCTTTCATCCCATTCATCACACCAACCAAACAGTCCCTCATGACGTTCCAATTTTCCTTATAAAACTCGTTCGCTAAACCATCTATTCCAGGGGCCTTTCCTCTACTTAACCCATTCACCGCCTCCCACACCTCCCCTTCACTGATCATCCCCTCCAATTCCTTCCGCTCACTTCGTCCCAACCTCTCCACGATTCCTCCTAATATTAAATCCTTGTTCATCACACTCACCCCTTTGCGACACATATGCTAGGCAAACCACTTATCCACATACACGTTCATACCCTCTGTGGTACAAATCCGCATTCCTTCATCATATCCTTTCGCTTCCTACACTTACCCAATACATATTTGGAGGATTTATCCCCCCACAACACGTCATCCAAGCCTGCTTTCATCCTGCATGCCCCAAAACTCTCATTCTGCAACAACCACAACCTTTCCTTCAATGTCGTATTTCCTCAGTTAGTCTGTGACCTCCTCTTAAGTAACAGTCCGTCAATAATCCCTCCATGTAGTTTTGCATGCCATAACGCCATCCTACCTCTTCTTTGCCCAGTCTCTGATAGTATGCTTTAATGCCCCTCTTACCCACCTCCACCCACCAATCCACCAGAGCCTCCCCCTGCAACCTCCCCTCCCAGAACCCTCCCCACCAATCACTAAATTCCACACATCTACCTTCACCACTCAAAAGCTGAACGTTTAATTTCCAATACCCCTTACCCCACCATACCACACCCGACCATTCCACCTCCACCAACACTCCCCGATGATCTGTAAAACCAATATCTAAATATTTAACCGCACCCACCACCACACTCCCCGTTACATAAATTCTATCTAGCCTAGCCCCATACCCTCTTCTAACAAATGTATGCTCTCCCGCCCCTCCTACCCCAATAACATCCTTCAAACCTACACACCTTAGTAAGTCCCTCAGAGCCTGCAAAACACACCCCACCCTCCGTGGCTCTACATCCCTTTCCCTGATGACACAATTAAAATCTCCCCCAACTATGGTTACACTAGGCAAATCCCTACATGCATAAATCATATGCTCCCTCACAAAATCCACCTTCACCTGTCTTGAAGACTCCACCGGCATATACACTCCCAAAAAGCATACCTTCACCCCCCCCATTCTCCCTCCACCCTCACCAGTCTTCCCCCCCCCACTTTCCTCCCATCGCAAAGGCTTGAATGGGCTTGACACCGCTACCACTACCGGCACCCCACCCTTTAATCTACTTGATGAACTGGCAAATACCCTAAAACCATCCAATACCAAATCTCTACCACACCTATAATTATGCTCCTGCAAAAACCCCACAGTCACACCATACCGTCTCAACGTACACTCCACCCAAGCTCTTTTAATATCTGCTCTCAACCCATTTACATTTTACGTTAAACACTTGAAATTAAAGACAAAGGTTTGCCCTTCGGCCTCGGTGGAAGTTGCGACCCTTTACTCTGCAATTTGCCCACCTTCTTCCCACCCTTATTAATTCCCTGATCTTGCACCAATCCCAAGTCTTTCTTAGCAACTTCCACCAGAGGTTTCTTGCAAATCCTCTGGGCCGGGGTCAACACATCATCACAATCAGACAGTGTGCCAGACCTCTTGCGGGTCCCCTGCACAACTTCCACACCACTTGAACTATCAATCTGGTGTACCTCCGCCTGCACTGTCTCCAACACTAACGTTTGGTCATTGATACTGGCATTCACTATGCCCTCCACCATATCCATTTTATCTTCCATGCCCCCAGTGGCTTCTACACTTAACACCGGTAGAGGTTCGTCCAGAATGTCCCTTAATACCTGCTCTAAAGCCACTTCCTCCACAGCGCTCTCCTGGTTGCCACCTTCAACCACCGATGGCGCCGTTTCCTGTGATATCATCTGACACACCACCTCCGCACCTTCGACTATCTTGCTCCACAACTTTGGTTGTTTCTCCGACTGTTCCTCTTCCCTCTGCACATTTCTCTGCACTGTCACGTTCGTTCCACGATGTCCCCCGTTCATTCTTGGGCCCAACCTCTTCAAGCAGTCGGCAGTCGGCCGCTACATGCTCATATGCCCCGCACAGACGACAGGTCCTGCGTTGCCCCATGTAAGTGACGTATATATGCGTCCTAAAATCTGGCAATACGACGTACGATGGTATGGGATGTCGCAAGGTCATCTTCAATGCGAAAGACACCTCAAAGATCCCCATCAGCGGTCCTTCACTCCACTTGCCAGGAGTAGCTGCATGGATGACGCCGTATGCCCCAAAAACTGCACTGATATCCACTGCATCGGCCTCGAACGGGACATTCCTCAATCGAATCCAAGTGTATGTCCTCGAGACGTCCTTTAAGCGTACCTGTAGTCCTGTGTGCACGGTGTACACACTATCTTGATGCTTATCCACCAGCTGTTCATACACCTCCGCCGTTTGAAGTTTCACAAACACTCTATTCATCCCGTTGAAGGCCACTCCATACAAATCCGTTGTATCAAGTCCATAAATATCTCATAGGATCGTGGGCAATACTGTTCCGGCCGTGGCAGGGTTGATAACACCTGTAACCAGATCCACACAAACTGTGTTCAACCGTCTCCTCCCGGCTGCCGCCATGTTGGTGAAAACCAAAGTGCTGTCAAGAGCCGCCAGGGGTCAGGCCAGCACACTGCACACCCTCACACAAGGCTTCTGGAGTTGCTGGGAGTCAGTCGGTGGCGTGATCCCACCTGAGTTGGAAATTGCTTCTCCTTCCTCGTTCTCTCTTCCCTGCTGACTCTCGTTGGAGAAAGACCTCTCTCTCGTCTCTGCTTGTTTCCTCGTCATTTTGACTCTGTTTGGTAGAGAATGTGTTCGGTGTTTGTTAAAAAATGATGTGATATCTATTACAGATAGAGATCTCCAGTGAACACTAGAAAGGAATGCCCCTCTAGCATTCAGCCTGTTTCTGGGCTTTTGTAACAAAGTCTGTATCCTGGTCCAGTTATCCAACATATTCAATATCATCATAGGACCTCAACTGAGAGGGTACTAACCAAAGAAATTAATTTAATAAATTTATTAACAAAGATAAAAAGTCTAGGGTATCAAAGTAAATCAATTTAAATATAAATATACTGAACATATTAATTAGGAGGTTAGCTGCTACACTTCTCTCATAAACAATATTATTGTGCTGAAGGCACATATATCTTAATGGCTCTTATGTACCATCTGGTACAATGTCAGCAATTTACAATAATACTCGGATATATACAAATACATGTATGTGTGTGTGTGTGTGTGTGTGCTCCAGGTAACTCGTTATGTCTCTGATACACATACGATACGATACGACACACTCGATATAGATATAGGATTTTGCTTCTGACTCTTGCCCAGGGAGGTCATAGCAGCTCTGACTCTTCCAGTCTCCCTACGATCCCCGTTGGGGAGGGGAACCTTTACCTGATCCACGATGGCTCACCGAGTGAAGATCAAGGCTATGGACTCTTCAACCACTGATGCTTCTAAGCTTGCCCTTGCAACTGCCCTTAAAAACAGTTTGCAGTTGAAATTCTCGGGAATTACCACTCTACACGAAGCCTTCCTTGTCACATTCATCAATGATGAGGAAGCAGAAAAAGTCCTTTCACCACCTGGTCTCAAAACCCTTGATGATCAAGGCTTTGCTCTCTCAACGTCACCATTTATGCGAGCATAACGATCTGTGTTTATGAAGCGACTTGATAAACTCATCACCTCCATGTCCACTGACGAAATCAAGCAATCGATTGAAGATCTGAATGA
>WNWK01026386.1:0-27438 GCA_009830355.1 Cherax destructor | reverse complement strand
GGAAGTGGAATAGTTTGGGAAAGCGACATATGGAGGAAAAAAACCATACATAGTTTTAAGACTAGGTTTAAAAAGCCATGGAGCAGGGAGAGAGGGACCTAGTAAAAATCAGTGAAGAGGCGGGGCCAGGAGCTAACTGACCCTGCCCACAAAAGGTGAGTACACACACACACACACACAAGGTGGACAGAGACAGAATGTTCCAGAGATGGGACACAGCAACAAGGGGCAGTTGGAAGTTGAAGACTCAGATGAATCACAGGGATGTTGGAATATTTCCAGTCACAGAGTGGTCAGGAAGTGGAATAGTCGGGGAAAGGGATGTAGGGGAGGCAGGATCCATTCATAGCTTTAAGAAGAGGTATGATAAAGCTCATGGCGCGGGGAGAGTGACTCAGTAGCGGCCAGTGAAGAGGCGGGGCCAGGAGCTATGACTGACCCCCAACCACGACTAGGTGAGCACACACAGAGACACACACACACCCCCAGACACACACACACAACACTCACACACACAGAGACACACACGGAAAGAAGGGTCAGAAGAGACATGATAACGACATACAAAAAATGCGGGGAATCGACAAGGTAGACAGGGACAGGATGTTCCAGAGAGGGAACACAGAAACAAGGGGACACAACGGAAGCTGAAGACTCAGATGAGTCAAAGGGATGTTAGGAAACATTTTTCAGCCACAGAGTAGTGGAAGTGGAATAGTCTAGAGAAAGATATAGTGGAGGCAGGAACCATACATAGTTTTAAGACAAGGTATGATAAAGCTCATGGAGCGGGAGCAGAGACCCAGTAGGGACAGCGAGGAGGCGGGGCCAGGAGCTGAGTCTCGACCCTGCAACCACAATTAGGTGAGTACACACACACACACACACAAGTATAGGCTAGGTGGCCAAAGACTGCAAACCTTCTCAAGGAGAAAGATCTTGGGGTGAGTATAACACCAAGCACGTCTCCGGAAGCACACATCAACCAGATAACTGCTGCGATATGGGCGACTGGCAAACCGAGAATAGCGTTCCGATACCTATTAAGGAATTGTTCAAGACACTGTACACCGTGTACGTCAGGCCCATACTAGAGTATGCAGCGCCAGTTTGGAACCGTACCTGGTCAAGCACGTCAAGAAATTATAGAAAGTGCAAAGGTTTGCGACGGTTAGTTCCAGAGCAAAGGGGGAATGTCCTACGAAGAAAGGTTAAGGGAAATCGGCCTGACAACACTGGAGGACAGGAGGGTTAGGGAGACATGATAACGACATACAAAATACTGGGGATAGACAAGGTGGATAGAGACAGGATGTTCCAGAGATAGGACACAGAAACAAGGGGTCACAATTGGAAGTTGAAGACTCAGATGAATCAAAGGAATGTTAGGAAGTATTTCTTCAGCCATAGAGTTGTCAGGAAGTGGAATAGTCTAACAAGTGATGTAGTGGAGGCAGGAACCATACATAGTTTTAAGACGAGGTATGATAAAGCTCATGGAGCAGGGGAGAAGGGACCCAGAAGAGGTCAGTGAAGGGCGGGGCCAGGAGCTGAGTCTCGACCCCTGCAACCAAATTAGGTGAGTACAATTAGGTGAGTACACACACACACATACACAGAAACAGACAGACAGACACACACACATACACACACACACACACACACACACACACACACACACACACACACACACACTAATAGACACACGCGCACGATATACAACAGGCCTAGTGTCTAATCGACTTGTTACTAGGACAAAATGGTAACTAACACGTGATGTAGTGGAGGCAGGATCCATACATAGCTTTAAGAAGAGGTATGATAAAGCTCATGGAGCAGGAAGAGTGACTGGAAGAGGCGGGGTCAGGAGCTATGACCGACCCCTGCAACCACAACTAGGTGAGTACACACACACACAAACTAGACTTAAAGGGGACTATCCTAGATATATAATGCATCAGCCATTATTGTTGACATTTTGAAGAGACAGACTCAAATTAATTTAATTAACGTGATACCTTTTCTTCTACGATACATATCAATCAACTACCATATATTCACCGCATATCTCTCAACTACCTTCTCTTCACTACGATAATTTATACGAAATCAAAATTTTACATTATTTTTACCTATAAAATTGGCAGATATGCATCTAGGCACGTGACCCCACTCTCCGCAGACGACGAAGTAGGTGGCAACTTTTTTTTAAACGTTTGAAGTTATGCCGTTGAGTGTTTAGGAAGTTAGTGGAGCCATTCCAGAATGCTGGGAATTTACTCAACAGCACTGGTTAAAGGGTACCTGCACATACTATTTCCTCCTAGAATCTTGCCAGTTACCGACACCAGCGTTGAAAATTTAAGCCAACCAGAGGAGGATTTTCGTGTTATGAGCTAAATAAAAGCGAAAAGCTAGATAGGAAGAAAACCCGAACAATTTCGGCAGCCACTTAGAGGTCCCTCTTGGGGGATACCTAATAATATGACCAACGTGACAGTAACGAGCAGAGGTGTTAGTGTCAACAAGGAGAACACTTTCTTGGTGTTCTATACACACACAACCCGCACATAGAAAAGAGGAGCTTACGACGAAGTTTCAGTACGACTTGGACCATTTACAAAGTCAAACTAACACAAAGGACAGGTAGAAGGGGTTATATATAGGCAGGCAGACAGGGGAGGACACAAGAAAGTGGTGGAGGGGTAATAGTGGAAGTAGTAGTAGTGGAGTCAGTCATAATCTAGGAAAGGAGCACTGCAATAAAGCTGGGGCCCGCATAGGGTAAGAACAAGAACACAGAGGAAAAAATGAAAATAAAATAAAGAAGGACAAATACAAGGCAAAAGAAAATAAAGAAAACCCAGAGGAGAAAGAAGAAAGAGGAGAAGGGGAAGAGATAGAAGGAATCAGGTTAGTCACGGGTTCTTGAAGTTTGGAGCATTTAACAATGTAATGGGAGAGGAAAGCATCAACAGAGACAAAGCCAGGGCTAAGATTCATACAGGGAAAGTTGTGTATAAGGGAGGATTCAACGCTTCTCTGTGTAGAGCTGATAAAGTCCTACACAACGAATTATTGACTTGGTACATCTCTACACAGATTAAATAATAATTCATGTTAAGCGCTAAACCCATGTGGGTCATTCAGCGCAAGAACACACTGGAGACTCGATCCTCCGTCTGCTGAGCGTCAGAGACAAGCGCTTCCTATTTGTACTCACCTAGACGTCTCAGGTCTAAACAGAGCAAACACACAATAAAAGCTACACCTTCATCATTTCTTCATTACTGTCTACACAATGCCATTTTCATCCACCCTTGATCGCATGAAGTGAACTTTCAATCACACTATGAAGTCCATCTCGTTTCCACGTTATTTGCTATTTATCTGCCTTATATCGGTGGTCTTTCTAATCCTCACAAACCCAGAGTTCCTCTACACCTCATCATTTTTCTAAGTTCTACAAGTTGCCTCCTTCCTCTTTCATCCTAGGTTATTAAAACTATTACTCTTTAGCTCACTTTGCCCGTCCCCATCTGCCTCCGTCTCGCCATTGCCTGGAACGATTGCGGCCGCTGCTCTAATTGTTTCATGTTAAGTGTTAATGTGGAGTCTCTTTTTTAAAATGTTCTTCTTGACGATAGTCTCACTTTTGTAAGAGAGAATGCCAGTGAGAGGTTACTTGTGTTTCTCACTGTTGCCTTTGTTGATACTGTTCGCCTTCTTGCCAACACTGACTCTTATTTGTTTTCAGGGTAAACAGTGTTCTGAAACGTTCAATGCAGCCTGGTGCTCCCTAGGATGAGATGAAATAACTGGAACACAAGCCTGGTGCCCGTGGCAGGATGAGATGAAATAACTGGAACACAAGCCTGGTGCTCCGTGGCAGGATGAGATGAAATAACTGGAACACAAGCCTGGTGCTCCGTGGCAGGATGAGATAAAATAACTGGAACACAAGCCTGGTGCTCCGTGGCAGGATGAGATGAAATAACTGGAACACAATCCTGGTGCTCCGTGGCAGGATGAGATGAAATAACTGGAACACAAGCCTGGTGCTCCGTGGCAGGATGAGATGAAATAACTGGAACACAAGCCTGGTGCTCCGTGGCAGGATGAGATGAAATAACTGGAACACAAGCCTGGTGCTCCGTGGCAGGATGAGATGAAATAACTGGAACACAATCCTGGTGCTCCGTGGCAGGATGAGATGAAATAACTGGAACACAAGCCTGGTGCTCCGTGGCAGGATGAGATGAAATAACTGGAACACAAGCCTGGTGCTCCGTGGCAGGACGAGATGAAATAACTGGAACACAAGCCTGGTGCTCCGTGGCAGGACGAGATGAAATAACTGGAACACAAGCCTGGTGCTCCGTGGCAGGACGAGATGAAATAACTGGAACACAAGCCTGGTGCTCCGTGGCAGGACGAGATGAAATAACTGGAACACAAGCCTGGTGCTCCCGGATATGGGAAACAACAACTGGTGTTCACGGTTTTCACCTTGATCCAAAATGCACACACACACATACAGAGACAGATGAGCCACAGGGTGTAAATAATGGACTGACCTAGATGACGAAGTGGTAGAGGCCAACTTAATACATAGTTTGAAGAGTGGGTATGAGAACCAATAATGCAGGCGATTGTGGTTTAAGACGCTCGGTCAGTAGCTGAGACTCGACCCTCGCAACATAATTCGGGGAGTACATACGCAGAAATTGCATAATCGACATGACATTCTAACAGAGAGATTCCCACACACGCAAACACCTTTCTGCAATTTATTGAAATTGAAAATAACCCAAGTGTTCAAGCGTCGATAAGTTAGCATGTACTGCGCTAATTTTAGACGTGGCTCGTAATTTTGGCCTCTATCGTGACCTGAAGTAAGGCTGGAAATTACATACAGACAGCCTAGACAGCTTCCACGGTGAATGATCGCCGTTCATACTGACATTACTGTATTATCTCTTGATTTTTTCGCCTCCTTCATCATGTGCCTAGACAGTCCTGGGAAGAAACGAGTCGGCTGGCTGTTATGGGAGACTAATGTAAGTTCACCTTATCTCTCACCTTGCAGCAGGTGCAGCTGCAGTACAGCAGCAGGTGCAGCTGCAGTACACCAGCAGGTGCAACTGCAGTACACCAGCAGGTGCAGCTGCAGTACACCAGCAGGTGCAACTGCAGTACACCAGCAGGTGCAGCTGCAGTACACAGCAGGTGCAGCTGCAGTACACCAGCAGGTGCAGCTGCAGTACAGCAGCAGGTGCAGCTGCAGTACACCAGCAGGTGCAGCTGCAGTACACCAGCAGGTGCAGCTGCAGTACAGCAGCAGGTGCAGCTGCAGTACACCAGCAGGTGCAGCTGCAGTACACCAGCAGGTGCAGCTGCAGTACAGCAGCAGGTGCAGCTGCAGTACACCAGCAGGTGCAGCTGCAGTACAGCAGCAGGTGCAGCTGCAGTACAGCAGCAGGTGCAGCTGCAGTACAGCAGCAGGTGCAGCTGCAGTACAGCAGCAGGTGCAGCTGCAGTACAGCAGCAGGTGCAGCTGCAGTACAGCAGCAGGTGCAGCTGCAGTACAGCAGCAGGTGCAGCTACAGTACAGCAGCAGCTGCAGTACAGCAGCAGGTGCAGCTACAGCAGCAAGTGCAGCTGCAGTACAAGCAGTGCAGCACAGCAGCAGTGCAGCTGCAGTACACAGCAGGTGCAGCTGCAGCACCAGCAGTGCAGCTGCAGTACACCAGCAGGTGCAGCTGCAGTACACCAGCAGGTGTAGCTGCAGTACACCAGCAGGTGCAGCTGCAGTACACCAGCAGGTGCAGCTGCAGTACACCAGCAGTTGCAGCTGCAGTACACCAGCAGGTGCAGCTGCAGTACACCAGCAGGTGCAGCTGCAGTACACCAGCAGGTGCAGCTGCAGTACACCAGCAGGTGCAGCTGCAGTACACAAGCAGGTGCAGCTGCAGTACACCAGCAGGTGCAGCTGCAGCAACAGCAGGTGCAGCTGCAGTACACAGCAGTGCAGCTGCAGTACACCAGCAGGTGCAGTTGCAGTACACCAGCAGGTGCAGCTGCAGTACACCAGCAGGTGCAGCTGCAGTACACCAGCAGTTGCAGCAGCAAGTGCAGCTGCAGTACACCAGCAGGTGCAGCTGCAGTACACCAGCAGGTGCAGCTGCAGTACACCAGCAGGTGCAGCTGCAGTACACCAGCAGGTGCAGCTGCAGTACACTAGCAGGTTCAGCTGCAGTACACCAGCAGGTGCAGTTGCAGTACACCAGCAGGTGCAGCTGCAGTACACCAGCAGGTGCAGCTGCAGTACACCAGCAGTTGCAGCAGCAAGTGCAGCTGCAGTACAGCAGCAGGTGCAGCTGCAGTACACCAGCAGTTGCAGCAGCAAGTGCAGCTGCAGTACAGCAGCAGGTACAGCTACAGCAGCAGTAGTTGGAGTCACAGTGACTGTGAAAGTGAGACATTAAGTATTAGAACATTTACTGAGATGTTTCGCCCACCAGGGGTTCCATCAATCTAATACAGACATTTAAAAAATACTACGTTATGTATATAGTAAGATATGATAAGATTTTGTTCGGATTTTTAACCCGGAGGTTTCCTCTCTCTCTCTCTCTCTCTCTCTCTCTCTCTCTCTTCTTATATTATAACAAGTGTTAATTCTATGTTCTTGGCTGCTTACTTTGGGCAGTAGAATGGTAGCGTAGGTGCAGAGATACGGCCGATGACTAGACTCAGTTTATTAATGGCAAGGTGTAGGAATACACGGGGACAGAGCGTGAGGGGACCGGGAGCCAGCAAGGGTAGAGATGCTGCTTCAGTGAGGTAGGCCGTGTAAGTGAGAGAGAAGCATGGCTGACCAGCCCGACCTTGATAGGCCTATAGAGGGCAGCACCATAGTGCCGCGCAGCGTGTCGTCTCGACACGACAATACTGGCGGGCACGAAGGTGTAAACAAGCAAGCAAGGTTACCCAGGGGAAACTGGCTTCCGGTCACCTGACATTTACAATAGGAAATTGCCGGTGCAGGCCGAAAAAAAACTCTCCCCCTACGTGAGTCAGGGAAGAGAAAATCGGCCTGCCCGTACAGCTGGACAGAGGACAGAACAAGCCAATGCTGACACAGGAACTAGAGTCTTCTATATACAGGTTGTCCACAGGGCCAGACGTCAACTTGACTGCACATCCATGAGCGCTGTAGCATCCTCACATCTGCAAACAATGACTGACAGTAGCATTTCCTAAGGTGTGACATTTAACTCAAAAGGGCGATATTGCCCTTGCCTTTATACAGGCTTTACAAGACACACTGGGTGCACATACTCACAATAACATTATTTCCATGGAATTCATTATACTACGGGTACCCTCTAGAAATAAATTTTACATATTTACATGGTGTTGTCCACCCTGACTCCATTATTTACTAACTATACAATGTGTGCGCATTAATCCCCATTTCTGCAAGCAAACAATTAGCGTAGCTAGCGTAGGAGTCGGACAAGTCAGTAGGTATGTCAATGTCACAGAAATGTACTGCTGTCCGGGGTCTCTGGCCATAAGTATGGAGCCTTACAGGACTGTCATCTGTCGTAGGGATAGCGGGTGAAGAACTAGACGGGTTGTCACTAGTTTGAGTCTGCTTGTGGCTTTGCAATGCCCGCGATTCCAGCTCTGCTTCAGCTTGCACATGATCAATATACTTCATGTGGTCAAGGTGAGCTTTCTGATAGTTCCGGTAGCTATCTCCTCACCTCGAACTTTTTGCCGCGGAGCTGTCGTAGGACACGGTAAGGTCCGACAAACTTGGGGACAAGTTTATGCATACCAGGGGTCTGCGTCGGGTTGAGCAACATAACTTTGCAACCTGGTTCCACCTTACTTTCCTTAGCGTGGGCGTTGCGATCAGACGTGAACCTATCTGTGGCTTTTATTAGGTTCTCACGTACTCGCTGGAAAACAAGCTGTGTGGTCCGCATCTTAACTATACCGGTGTTATCGGCGTCATAGATTGGGCTAGGCGGAGCAAACAGGATTTCGTACGGTAAACGCTTATCATAGCCGTACAAGGCAAAATGGGGTGTCTCGCCAATCGAGCTGTTGAGGGAAGAGTTCAATGTACACTGAACATCTGGAATAGCGTTATCCCATGTAGTACAACTCGGATTAACGGTTACTCTGAGTACCTCCAGGACTTTGCGGTGGTTTGTACGTTCAGCAAGACCATTACTCGCCGGGTGACACGTGGGCAGGTATGACGGAGAACGATACGCTCACGGAAAGCATTTAAGCATTTGCGACTGTCTCGGCCGTTTTGTCAGGGATGGGTACTAACTCGCAGTACCGCGTCAAGTTATCTACCATTACAAGCAGGTGTTTATTACCCTTCTCCGAGGTCGAGAAATTCGTCAACAGGTCGACAGAAGTTCTCTCCCAGGGCTCCTTTGTAATGGGATACTTCAGAATGGGATTGGGACCCGTGACAGTACCCTTGTGTTGTAAGCAAACGACACACTGGTGTACATACTTGGCAATTTCCGCTGCCATCTTAGGCCAGAAATATTTCATTCTAGCCTGTTTGATGCTGCGGTCCTTCCCGGGGTGCGCTGCGCCTGGGACATCGTGGATCAACTTGAGAGTCGTGGGTACCAGGGACTCCGGTATCACCAGTTGGTGTATGGTTCTGCCGGTTCTGCCGGGGTCCACTAGTCGAGCTACACGACACAGTACTCCTTGATTGACCACTAAGTCTGTCAGCGGAACGGGCGACTTGACCCGCGGGCCAACGTCCTCCTTGGTTAGGAATCGAAGGACTGGTGACCACACCGGGTCCTGCCGTTGGACTCTCTCTAGGTCCTCGATGGAGAATGAGTTGTCTGCACTGACAAAGGCTATATGCCTTGACAAGGCGTCAGCCACGACATTTTGCTTACCCGGTACATAGCAGATTTCGGGATTGTAGTCGTTAAAGGTGAGAGACCACCGAGCATGTTTCCCAGAGAGATTCTTGTTTGCAAAAGGGATAATAACGGCAGATGATCCGTGTAAATCTTGATAGGATACTGGTAAATAATGTCCCTGAAGTGGTTCAAAGCCCAGACGATGGCTAAGGCTTCTAGCTCTGTCACAGAGTAATTGACTTCAGCTTTGGTAAGAACACAGCTAGCATAAGCTATTGGCTGTTGCTTACCATTAGATTCCTGCGACAAGACTGCACCGATGCCAACTTTGCTGGCATCTGTCGTCAAGGTGAACGCTTTGGTGAAATCAGGGAACCTAAGGACTGGGGCTGATGTTAACCTATTTTTAAGTGTGACGAAAGCTCTTTCTTGGTCACACGTCCACTAAAAGGGGAACATCTTTCTTAAGGAGCTGCGTCAAGGGTGCAGCTAAGGTGGAGAAACCGGCTATGAAAGTGCGGTAGAATCCGGCTAGGCCTACGAAGGAGCGGACAGTATCCGCCGTCGTAGGTCTAGGGAACTTTCGCACAGCCGAGATTTTAGACTCGTCTGTCTTGATGCCGCTCTGAGTCACTACGTGGCCCAGAAACTTTATTTCCTGCTTAAGGAACTGGCATTTAGAAAGCTTCACCTTAAGATTAGCCTTGGCTAGTTTTTCCAGTACCCGCTCAAGCTTTACGAGATGAGTAGGAACATCTTGGGACATCACAATGAGATCGTCTAGGTAGACCATGAGCGTGCCACCTAGGAGAGTACGGAAAATCGTTGTCATTAGACGACTGAACGTGATCGGGCTTCCACGCAAGCCGAAGGGCATTCTCTTGAACTGATAATGACCAGTAGGCATAGAGAACGCTGTTAGTTCTTTGCTTTGGTCATAAAGAGGGATCTGCCAAAACCCTTGAAGAAGATCAAGAGTCGAAAAGACCTTGTTATCGCCAATGTTCTGTAACAGGTCATTCAGAACTGGCAATGGAAATCGGTCTGGGATGGTACAGGCATTCAGTTTCCTGTAATCGATAACAGGACGCCATGTTCCATCTTTCTTGGGAACTAGGATTAGAGGGGCATTCCACGGGGAAATGGACTCCTCGATAACTCCATCGCGGAGCATCTTTGCAATGAGTTCGTCAGCAAACACTCTTTGCACATGCGGCAAACGATACGCAGGCACGTAAATGGGTTTAGTACCTTTCTCAAGCGGAATATGGTGAGACATAAGTGGGGTTAGACCCATGGACTCACCATCTAACGCGACGGCAGTGCGTGCGCGATTGAGAACCTGGAGAAGTTGTGGAACTTCTTCCGGGTAGTCTGTCATAGCCAGATCATCTTCCTGCACTGGCCGGGTGACGGAAGAATTAGTAGCGGACTCACCTGGGAGGACTGCACTTATAAGAACGTCAGCTGGGATTTCTCCCTCCACTCTCACCGGGAGAGGGAACCTGACGAGGTCGACAAGTGAAGTATCCTTCCTCAGGGGGAATTCTCGACTATGCAAGTTACCGACAAGGACTTGCAACTTGCCACGACGCACAGTGTGCAAGGACGGCTCAAGGGAGAGGCCCTTGACTCTGCATGTGTCGTTGTCGACTAGCACATGGTCTCCTTCGAAAGCTCTTGTCACATACACCGTAACAGGAGTGAGCGAATTAGCCGACAAAGTGACGTCATACTTTGTACAGGCAGTAACTCTGCTCGCTGATGCCATGACACGAGTCAGACAGTCGCCTGCCGACAGGGAGACTGCGGCTTGACAACGGTCATCGAGAGTTAGAGTGATGGTCAGAATGGGCGTCCCCAGACTGGGTTTCACTGATAACTGAGCGCTGATGGTCAGGAGGTGACGAGATACGAGCTCTCTTATGAGGTTGGTCAGGACAAGAGGCCGACCTCACGGAGGGTGCGCGACGGAAACCGCGGGTTTCCAATGATTCCAAGCACTGGATGTACTCAGAGACGGAGTGGCAGGTAGTGGAACCCAAGCGCACACCCCAGAAGGGTGCGTCCACTCCGTCAAAATCCGCTTTCCACTTAGCTGGATCTAAACGGATCTTAAGGTCTGCCATGGTCTTGAAATCGATGAGCAAATCGCCTGGGAAGACGATGTCATCAACAACTAAGAACTTTGCTGACCACTTGTGATCATGGATCGCAAATTCTAAGGTTGTACAACCACGGACCGTGAGAGGGCTACCTGAAACGCCTCGCAATGTCTGAATAGCAGACGGCTCGGTCAGCATGGCTGCATGGAGACCAATGTCACGGAAGAGGGTGGAACGGACAATGTTAACCACCGAACCTGTATCAAGGAAAAGCTGAATAGGCTTCCGATGAAGTGTGGACTCTACGAGAGGTCCACACGGGCTGTCATACCGAACATGAAGGCATGACGGGCCGACTAGGTCGTCGGAGTCCCGGCTGCTAGAGGCTCGACGCTTGGTGGAGCGACTCGACGTCCTGGAAGGTACGGTTCGAGTCGCGACACCAGCGTCGAGGCACTCTGTTTCCGTGCTGTCGGCATGCGTGTCGCTGCCCAGGGCGGCGAACGCATTGCGGACAGGGACGGAATACAGCGACTCCGATAGGGTGACTATCTCTTTGCGGAATTTTTCTGGCGCGTCTCTTCCCCCGAACTACTGGAGGGGCTCCGGCTAGCTCGGGCTCCGGGCGAGGAGCGCTTGCCGTGGTGCGCCGACAAGATGCTACGCAACTTGAGGCACTCACTGGAGGTATGACTGGATGTATGGTGGTAAACACAATCGCCCTCCCGGTGCTGTGCACGGGGACGGTGATTATCACGGCGTGGGGGCTGAGGTTTATAACACTCAGAATGGTAATGACCTCTTTTACCGCAGTTAAAGCTTCGCGGGTGGTGCTGACGGCGGTGTGCGCTTATGACGCTTGGACTTAGATGGAGGAGACGCTGGCAAAGTCGTCTTGCTAGCCCTCCGGTCATAACCTGACCTGCCGTTTTGATTCGGCCTGGTCTGAGGTTTGCTGTTCGTCCTAGCCTTGGCTGCTGATTGCTGGACGGCTGCAGCAAAAGTGACAGGGGGTTGCACAGGCGGCGACACAAGAGTTGGCAATTGAGGGACTTGCAAGGGAGTACCAGCAGGGCGACAAGCCTTGTCTTTCTCGCTCAGCGGTTTAATTTTATCGATAGCATTAAAGGCGCCCAGGATGTGTTCCTTGGGGCCAAGCCCTAATTCGTCAATCCTATCATGGAGATGGAGTGGGGCATCGATGCTCGCTGGAAACGACAGACACAAGCGAGGGGGCTTTCATCCGGGGATTGGCACTCATTCATGACGCTCGTGATAATGTCAAGGTAATGGCTCTGATGCCTGCGCCGGAAGTAATTACGGAATGCTTCCTTGAGCTTGGGCCATGACTGCAAATCACGCACTTCCACCAAGTTTAAGAAGGAAGTGATAACACTTAGGGATGTGTTCACAGCCACCGCGGCAGTGTTAACATAGTGCGCGTCAGTGGGGTTATCGGTTCGTCCCTTAACTGTCGTCTCGACCGATTTGAACCAAGTCTCCAACATACTGGCGCGACCATCGAACAAAAGGGACGGGCGGGGATGACATTCGTGGCCATTCGAGGCCGCGACATGGGCTACTGCCTGGCCAATTGTTATGGAGGCGCCATCCTCCCCCTGATGGGACCTAACAGGAGAAGCATCAGTGCCATCTGCGGCGGAAGCTTGGGCATCGCGACGGCTACTGCGTGTCTGAGTCATAGCGTCAGTTATAAGCACAAAATAAGTCACGGAGAAAGGGAAAGGGATCAAAGCAAGAATTGATATGCAAACGGCTAGAACTCAACACAGAGTCAGAGAGGACACAACACGGTGTTACTGAAGAACTGCTTATTTGTTAACAAATGCGGGAATTACATAAAAAAAAAAGAATAGTACACTCCGAAACTCAAGGTAAATTTTGGACACAAGTGAATTAATTGCTGGGGTGTACACAGAACAAAAGCAGAGATAACTGGCAAGAAAATTGCATGAAAATGAATGAACTGTAACAAGTAGCGGAATTAACAAAAGTTTGCAAATTAAAATGAAAACTGGGTATTACATACAATGTACTGCAGTGCAGGCTTGCTCAACACACAGCAAAATGTTGCAGGTGCTGGCAGTTGCAATTAGGTATGGCAAAGAAAAATATGAATTCACTTGCAGCAAGGTAAGGTGGCAAAACAATTAATAAAATCAGTCTTCAATGGAATAAAAACAGTCACAAAAATTTACTGTATCAAGAAGTACTGAATTTCACATAAAAAGGCAATGAGTAAAATGCCAAAATGATAAAAATCAATAATAATAGGGGCAAAAGTAAAATTCTGGTGCAAAAGTATGGAATTTCACAGGTAATTATTGCAATAATGGCAAATAAGCAGGTTCCTGAAAATTCAATAACAGGGACTGATAAATCACTCGATGACAAGGCATAAACATTAACAGAATGCAAAACACAGGTGAATGTGCCTAAACAAAAATATGGCAAAGAAATAATATGGAGAAAAAAAATTAAATTGAGACACTGGAGAAAATGTAGGTGTCTAGTCACAAGTTGTTGAATTCAAGCAGAATAAAACTGACACTGGCAAGTATTAAAATAACACTTTGAACACACTAACACATCAGAACTGTGCAAGGTTGTCAACAATTTGTGGCTAGCTTGCAGATGCAACAATCAAAATAATAGCAGACAGATGTAACTTGCAATAAAAAGAATATATATATATATATATATATATATATATATATATAGGGTAGCACAATGAACAACTTTGAGCAGGAACAAATTAATAATTAGGTGAGAGGCTATGTGCAGAAATAATGCACTAGGATATAAAATGCAAATAAAAAAAATGAGCTGGCAAAGTGCAACAATGTTGCTGAATAATTCACTGAAAGTATGGGCTTCATTGATACTGTACTTGGTGCAGGGCAATTAAATAATGTCACAAATTCTTAGGAAATGCCAGACAGGTCACTGTTTACTTAACTCTGATTGTAGATGGGGGGTTAGATGCAAGTAGGCAGATTCTGAAACTCCTGGTGTGTACTGGTGGCTGGATGCGGCGGTACACACACTATAAACACTTGTAGGCTTCTATGGGGTCTCCAGTGGCGTAGGAAAGATTGTGCAAGGCTTGGGAAGAACGGGAAAGGACGTAGAACTCTGCGGAAATGAGGGGTTTTACTAAAAAAAAACACAGAAACTCGCCAGCTGAGAGCGGCGTTGTGTTTACACCGGGAACGCGTCTGAGAGCACTGCTGACCGTGGCTTAGGAAGCGCAGACGGACACGGGGAAATTTCTACACAAAAAGACTTTCAGAATACCAGAATTACTTCAAGCGACTGCAACAATGACTAAGATGTTACTTTACAGGTTTCACTGGGGGGAAATGTTGAGATACTGGTGAAAATAACAACAACAAAAATTAAATCACTGCTGAAGCTGGAGGAAGGGTGAAGATTGAAGGACGCAGGAACGAGGTGCTGGGAACACTTGGCTTGGCTTGGGACAACCACGATGGGTTCCCACGTGGTCAAGCCAGGGCTGGCTTCTTTAAGAACTCGGAGAAAACAACACACAGGCGACGAGCTGGGTAGAGGGAGCGTAGAAACGTAGCAAGGAGTGGAGAGCAGGTGGTTGTGGTGGGAGATAGGCAGGCAGCGGCGCCCTGAGGTAGACACTCGTGGACACACCACCACCACACCCAAAACGACCTCACCTCGCGTCTCTTGTAGCTGTAGGAAGGGCGTCGAGACGCTGCTGGATGCAGAAGGGTGTAGGAGAATGCTGGAGAGTTGTAGAGTAGGAGATGAACACACACGTGACTGCTTCAGGCTGGGGAGCTGGAGATGACGCCCTATGTCCCGATTTTGTGGAAAAATCGTGAACGATGCTCTGACTCAGGCACCCACGAGACGCTGGAAGCTACGGATGGTGCGATAAGCCAGCAGATGACCTGGATATGACTGGCTTGGTCGGATGATCGACTAGGCGGTGGGTCCCCTACACTACACTCTGCCGTGAACCACTGCTGTCACCACTGTTAATTCTATGTTCTTGGCTGCTTACTTTGGGCAGTAGAATGGTAGCGTAGGTGCAGAGATACGGCCGATGACTAGACTCAGTTTATTAATGGCAAGGTGTAGGAATACACGGGGACAGAGCGTGAGGGGACCGGGAGCCAGCAAGGGTAGAGATGCTGCTTCAGTGAGGTAGGCCGTGTAAGTGAGAGAGAAGCATGGCTGACCAGCCCGACCTTGATAGGCCTATAGAGGGCAGCACCATAGTGCCGCGCAGTTTGAAACAGCCTCTGGGTAGGCTGTTTACACAAGCACAATTTAATTTAGCCTAATCCAGCTAAATATATTTTAGATAAGTTTACAATAATTTAATAATAAACAAACACAATGAAATATATATTTTTTTGGTTAGGTTCAGAATGATTTTTGCGAAATTATTGCATACACAAATTTTCGCTTGCCATATTCGGCAAGAAGAGCGTTGCTATTTAAGCCAAAATCGCAAGGTGAAGTGAGGTCTTGCATTGGCTGTAGACTGAGTTCAGGTGATGGCAGCGTTCTGCTAAGGTAGAATATGTTTTCCAAATTATGAAATTGCCTGTATTTTGAGTGATGGTGTTGGTGGTAGCAATGAAAAATTCCAAACGTCTTTCCCTAGACGTTTTCCCCACGTATAGTTGAACACGTCCCTCACATGGGATAGTGTAGATACCAGCGTTGGATTCGTTCTTGTGTGTTCCTCTTTGTTAGGTTCTTGGTGGTGTTGCGAGTAATGTTGACAACTTGGGTGTTGCTCTTGGAAATAAGGTTGTGGATATTCTCCGAAATCTGCCCACTGGAAGAACAATGTACCAGTGTGGCGCTGTGTATTGGTGTGGAAGAGTTTAACAGCCACGATTCTGCAATCGTCGATACAATGTGCTGAGTGTTTAAGCTTGGAAAGTGTTGTGTATATAACTGCATTCTTCGAGGAAAGCAGAGCTAGAGAATCTTAAAGCTCTTAAATAAAGCTCAATATTTACTCGTCTCGTAGAGCATGCTTTATGGCGTGATAAGTAGTTTAGTAGGTCTTGTTGATTCCTGCATTTTCTGCACACTTTAAACTCCAAAATTTGTTCATCCCTGCAAATTAAAATATCAAGGGAGGGTATGAAGTTATTCTCTGCTTCCTCCACGGTGAATGAGAGTGTGGTTGGAAGGTTTTAAAGTTAGTTCACTGGTAGCTGGATCAAGCAGCTTGTAGAAAGGCGGCCCAGATTGGAAGACTGGGTGTATGTCGGTGCACAACACTCTTGCTATGTAGGACTGTAGGTCACCCTGCATGCGTCCTTCCCCTCTCCCCCTTCTCTCTTATTACACTTCCACCCCTCCCCATACCCCTCCACCCCCTCCCCACACCACTCCATCCCTCTTTGGTCAGTTCACCACTATCTCAATACATGCACCCCTTCCTATCTACACCCCCTTCCCTCCCTCCCTTCCCTCCCACGCACACCCTGTTAGTGTCTTACACACCCTGCTAGTGTATTGCACACCCTGCTAGTGTGTTGCAAGTATGCACGTGTTTTTGTTGTTCTCTTTACGTGAATCACATCAAACATACGTACCTAACTTCACATCACATCCCACTATGATTATATATATGTGTTAACCTCAACGGGCGTCTGTCACCCGGTCAGGTACTGAAACTGTGGGTTAGTGTTAACTTAGGTGTCGTAGGGAGGTCGGTGGTAGATTTGGAGTAATTAACACACTCGTACGTTATCTTGGTAGAGTAGTACTGTGTATGTATAGTATACCTAGTTAAACCGTTAACTAGGTATACTACACATACACAGTACTTTGACATATGCAGCCACGGTATTGCCACTGTTGGTTTACCTGGAGTTTACCTGGACTTGTTTACGGAAGTCATCGCTCCCGCCGAGCGGTCTCTGATCAGGCCTCCTTGTTCCTAGCCTGATCGATCAAATTGTTAGTGTCAGTTGCCCGCAGTCCAATGTATGCAACCACAACCTAGCTACCTACCTGGAGTCTACCTGGAGGGTATTCCGGGGTTCAACGCCCCCGCAGCCCGGTTCACGACCAGGCCTCCCGGTGGATCAGGGCCTGATCAACCAGGCTGTTACTGCTGGCCGCACGTAGTCCAACGTACGAACCACAGCCCGGCTGATCCGGCACCGACTTTAAGTATCTGTCCAGCTCCCTCTTGAAGACAACCAGGGGTCTATTGGTAATTCCCCAAATGCCTGGTGAGAGGCTGTTGAACAGTCTTGGGCCCTGGACACTTATTGTGTTTTCTCTTAGTGTATCAATGGCGCCCCTACTTTTCATTGGGGATATTTTGCACCGCCTGCCCAGTCTTTTACTTTCATAGGGAGTGATTTCTGTGTGCAGATTCGGGACCATTCTTTCTAGGATTTTCCAAGTGTAGGTTATGATATATCTCTCTCGCCTGCGTTCCAGCGAGTACAGGTCAAGTGCTTCCAAGTGTTCCCAGTAGTTGAGGTGTTTGATGGAACTTATATGTGCAGTAAAGGTTCTCTGTACACTTTCTAGATCTGCTGTCAGGAACTATTTTGAGAAATCTGTCAAATTCCCTCTTGAAGACAGCTAGTTTTTTTTTTTCAATTCCCCTTATGTATGAAGGGAGGGTGTTGAAGAATCGTGGTCTCTTTACACTTATTGAGTTTTTTCTCAGTGTACTCATTGTTCCCCCGCTTTTCATTGAAGGTATCCTGCACTGTCGACCAAGCCTCCTGTGTTAATTAGTAATAATTTCTGTAAGCACATTTGGAATTAATCTCTCCAGTATTGTCCTGGTGTAGATTATGTTGCATTATTCTCGCCTACGTTCTGAGGAGTTCAGTTGTAAGGTCAAGCAGTTCAGTTGTAAGGTCAAGCAGTACAGTTGTAAGGTCAAGCAGTACAGTTGTAAGGTCAAGCAGTACAGTTGTAAGGTCAAGCAGTACAGTTGTAAGGTCAAGCAGTACAGTTGTAAGGTCAAGCGCTCCCAGTAATCTGGATGCTTGACTGAGTTTATACGAACTAACTGTGAAATTTTTCTCTACATTTTTCATCTCAGGAATGTCGCCTGCCTTGAAGGAGAGCCATTAATATATAGTAATATTCCAGCTTAGAGACAATGAGTCATCTAAAGAATATCATCAATGTATTAGCATCTGTTTTGAAGGTTCTAGTTACCCAACCTATCATTTTTCTTACGGTTACATTAATAACATTTCTGTGCTCTTGGACGCGAGATCTTCTGACATTATCACTTCCAGGTTCTCACATTTGACTTATGTTCTTTTAAGTGGTTTGTGTTTCTTTTGTACTCCAATCTTATTTTTATTTCCTCCATTCTTCCGTAACACAATAGGTGAACGCTGCTCTCATTCAACGCCATATTGTTGTCAGTAGCCCATTGAAATACTTGGTTTATATCGGCTTGGAGCTCACTGTGTCTTCTGTGGATGTGCCACTTTCATACATATTCTTGTATCGTCTGCAAAGGATGATGCTGTACTATGATTTATGTAATAATATTGGTAGAATTACCGACAATATGTTAAGTAAAAGGAAACAAATGCAACTAATGTGACATTTTATTGTGGCAACGTTTCGCTCTCCAAGGTAGTAGAGATAAGTAGTAGTAGTAGTAGTAATACAATAAGGTAGAACAATCAATATGCACATGAGTAAAAGGTGATAAAACAAATACTAGGGTAGTATAACAATAGGTTAGACAAATATTTTTGCTGGAGGTTGAAATATAGAAGGCCTGTAGGAGTGTTCCACATCTACGATGTGCTTGTGTTGAATTAGCAGGAGAGACTATGTGATGGTATGGTTAACTGTTTTCAGGAGGATTCTTGCTAAGACTTCAGAGATGGTGAAGCTGCCTTTGTTTTGTTTAATTGTGTTAGAAACAGAGATAAGTGCTGATTCAAGGCATTTGCGTCTACGAAAATTAGTTTCTTTGATTACTAGTCGGGCGTCTTTGAATTTCATGAGATGATTGTTGGAATTTCGGTGTTGTACGCAGGCGTTGTTCAGGTTATCGTTTCTGCATGCATTAATGTGTTCATTGATGCGTGTTTCGAGGTTTCTTGCTGTTTCTCCTACATAAATTCTGTCGCAGCCTCCACAGGGTATAGTGTAGACCCCTGCGTTGACTGGTTCATGGTGCTTGGATTTAGTCCTGGTTAGATCCTTAATAGAAGTACTGGAAGAAATGGCGACTCTAGTGTTAGCTTGTGCAAATACTTTAGAAATGTTGGATGCAACCTGGCTGTTGGGAAGAATTATAACTTTGTTTGGAGTGGAGTTGACGCGTGGAGAATTAATGATCTGAAGAGCTCTTTTCTTGCAATCTTTGATGAAAAAGGAAGGAAAATGTAAATCAGTGAAGGTTTGGTGAATGTATGTACATTCCTCGTCAAGAAACTCAGGACTACAAATTCGGTAAGCTCTTAGGAAGAATCCGATGATGATGCCTCTTTTGGTCTTAGTATCTTGACTGGAATAGAAGTGTGTGAGATCATTTTTATTTGTAGGTTTCCGGTAAACTTGAAATCTTAGGTTGTTATCTACTTTGTGGATGAGGACGTCTAGAAAGGGTAGTTTGTCATTGGACTCTTCTTCTTCTACTACCTCGACCACCACTAGTATTTCACCTCACTTTGAGAGTATATAATAGCCCACTGTGTTCATATATCGCTTGTAACGGCTTGATAAAGCTCCTGGAGAGCGAAACGTTGCCACAATAAAATGTCACATTAGTTGCATTTGTGTCCTTTTACTTAACACTATGATTTATGTTCCTGTCTATGTCAGATATAAGATTGAGAAAGAGAAGTGAAGCGAGTACCGTGCTTCGGGAGACAGAACTAACTGTAGCAACGTCTGACTTCACTCTCTGGGTTCTATTTATTAGGAAGTTAAATATCCATCTTCCCAGTTATTTTTATGGCAGGCACTTCGTGTGCAATTACCCCATGGCTGTCTTATTTCTTCAGACAGTGTATACTACATCACTAGTGGATGTAGCCTTACAGCTAGTTCACGATGTACCAGGTGTTGCACACCCTGGTATAGATCGTTCTCTAAAACAAGCCAGATTGAAATACTTTTGGCCTCGTATGTCAACTGATATTACTGAGTATGTTAAGAAAAGTAGTGTCTGTATGCAACATAAAGGCAATGTTACTGGTCCTAATCCTATCCAGGTGTATCCAACTACTAGCGAACCATGGGAAAGAGTTGCGCTATATCTGTTAACTAATTTCCAATGTTCCCTCCAGGGCAACAAACATCTGTGTGTTATGGTAGATCATTTCACCAGATATTGTGAGTTAGTTCTTATTACAGATAAGATTGCCGAGACAGTAGCTAAAGCTTTTAAAGCTTTTACTGCTAGTTCTTATCTGCAGACATACAACTCCCAAGTCCCTAATAACAGATAATGGAGGTGAATTTTGTAATAAGATTTTTGAAAATTTGTGTACCTTGTACAAGATCTCTAAATCGACCATTGTTCCTCACTATCCTGGCAGTAATGGCTTAGAGGAAAGAACTAATAAGAAAGTACTTGATGTCTTGAGAGCCACTATCAATCCCAATAGTGCAACCTGGGATGAAGTTATACCTGATGTTCATTATGCAATAAATTCTGCTTACAATGCTTCAATAGGTGACACTCCACATTATGCGTTGTACGGTGTCGATAAGCGTTTGCCTTATGAGTTGTTATATTCTAATACGAAACCAAATTACAATCCTGATGATTTCATAGCAACTCATACCAGCCAAGCTCAAAGTGTTTTTAGAAGGATCCATGAAATCAACAGCAGAATTTACTAGAGTCACTAATACTCCAGCAAAACTGATCTAAATTAAAGTAGGTTCGAGAGTTATGCTGACTAACTTTAATAAAACGTCCACAATGCCTAAGCTTGATCAAAAGTTTGTTGGTCCTTATCGAGTAGTTGAACATATCAATGGCAATAAATATAAAGTTAGAGAAATCAGTACTGGTCAGTATAAATAATCGCATTTAGATCATATGAAGTTAGTATGTGATGATGAGGATGTTCCTACACAGACTGATGTGACAGACTCTGACAATCCTCCTGACTCTGTACCCTTATCTCTAACAATCAGTCAGACGAACAACCTGAATGTCGTTATTCCCTACGTACACGACAAGTATTGAGAAATCCTCAAGTATCATTTGTAAATACCAATTTAGATCCTCCTCAACCACAGCATAAGTTAGCCATTGCAACAGAATTTGATCCCCAGAGATGATAACCATTCTGCATATGTAAATCTCACCCTAGTAGAGTTGTGGTTAAATGTAAATAATCTCTATAGATAGATAATTTAGACTAGAGAGTATTTCTACTGTATGTTACAATATCAACTTATTAATGTTCATGAGTTTTAACAGTGAAAGACTTGAGTGCACCAAGTCTGCCTCTCTGTTAACAACTCTCTTCTTGTATATATACTTCCTCAGAATCCGTAGATTACATGAATGCAGATTGATCGATTTTCTCCAACACGACCACTGGTGCTCCAACACGACCACTGATACTCCAACATGACTGCTGGTGCTCCAACACGACCGCTGGTGCTCCAACACGACCGCTGGTGCTCCAACACGACCGCTGGTGCTCCAACACGACCACTGATACTCCAACACGACTGCTGGTGCTCCAACACGACCGCTGGTGCTCCAACACGACCGCTGGTGCTCCAACACGACCGCTGGTGCTCCAACACGACCGCTGATGCTCGAACACGACCGCTGGTGCTCCAACACGACCACTGGTGCTCCAACACGACCGCTGGTGCTCCAACACGACCGCTGGTGCTCCAACACGACCGCTGGTGCTCCAACACGACCGCTGGTGCTCCAACACGACCGCTGGTGCTCCAACACGACCGCTGGTGCTGCAACACGACCGCTGGTGCTCCAACACGACCGCTGGTGCTCCAACACGACCGCTGGTGCTCCAACACGACCATTGGTGCTCCAACACGACCGCTGGTGCTCCAACACGACCACTGGTGCTCCAACACGACCACTGGTGCTCCAACACGACCACTGGTGCTCCAACACGACCGCTGGTGCTCCAACACGAACACTGGTGCTCCAACACGACCACTGGTCCTCCAACACGACCACTGGTGCTCCAACACGACCGCTGGTGCTTCAACACGACCACTGGTGCTCCAACACGACCACTGGTGCTCCAACACGACCACTGGTGCTCCAACACGACCACTGGTGCTCCAACACGACCACTGGTGCTCCAACACGACCACTGGTGCTCCAACACGACCACTGGTGCTCCAACACGACCACTGGTGCTCCAACACGACCGCTGGTGCTCCAACACGAACACTGGTGCTCCAACACGACCACTGGTCCTCCAACACGACCACTGGTGCTCCAACACGACCGCTGGTGCTTCAACACGACCACTGGTGCTCCAACACGACCACTGGTGCTCCAACACGACCACTGGTGCTCTAACACGACCACTGGTGCTCCAACACGACCACTGGTGCTCCAACACGACCACTGGTGCTCCAACACGACCGCTGGTGCTCCAACACGACCACTGGTGCTCCAACACGACCACTGGTGCTCCAACACGACCGCTGGTGCTCCAACACGACCACTGGTGCTCCAACACGACCACTGGTGCTCCAACACGACCACTGGTGCTCCAACACGACCGCTGGTGCTCCAACACGAACACTGGTGCTCCAACACGACCACTGGTCCTCCAACACGACCACTGGTGCTCCAACACGACCGCTGGTGCTTCAACACGACCACTGGTGCTCCAACACGACCACTGGTGCTCCAACACGACCACTGGTGCTCCAACACGACCACTGGTGCTCCAACACGACCACTGGTGCTCCAACACGACCACTGGTGCTCCAACACGACCGCTGGTGCTCCAACACGACCACTGGTGCTCCAACACGACCACTGGTGCTCCAACACGGGCCGCTGAACCTAGGTCACATGAGGAAAAGACGTTCTTAACATGGACCGGTGAGCCAGTGAAAGGTCTTTGCCACATGACCAAAAGCGCCACTGAGTAGGAAATACCCTCCTCCCTCCTCCACTCTTCAACCGAGAGCTTTGAAAAACCTCCTACAGCTCATCTACGCATTATGCAAGTGACTCGCTACAGGCCGGGAGTATATGGTCACGAAGCTTTTAAGGGGCACGTAATTTGCTTATTCCCAGTGGGAATAAGCAACTTTAACATTCTGGGGTTATTCTAGATAATTTATATGTATGTTAATTGTACTTGAGTGTACCTGTGCCTAAATAAACTTAGTTATCATGAGGACTGAGGGAGAGTCACATGAGCAACCAGAAGCCTCTTGTGTTTTCTCTTATGAAGGATAAACAATGACATTACCATCACTCCCAGGAATAAATTAGCATAGTTTATGTAAATTTAAAAGTTTAAGAATGTGATACGCTTTTACGAAGTTGGTAGAATTTTATTATAATTATGGCGAGCTTTATGGTTACTAGTTGAATATATTAAAGCAGTTGTTGATGATGTTATTCCTAGTGAGAAAATTCACGTTGGCCGTTACATCTCAGTGCAGGAACCCCACTACACCTCGATAATTTAAACTTTCATCATTTCACTCACGTTTAAAGTCGTAACACACTAACAGAAATTATTTAAGTTCGATATTTTACTATAATTAATTTTCACACATATTTACCGTGGCTGAAATAAGAACTGTAGTGTGAGCAGGGTTTTATAAGAGTTTGTGGTGGCGCCTGGCCTGGCGGCCATAACTCCTGCCTTGCTGGTGTTGTCAGGAAGGAGAGGGCGCAGGTTGACCTAACTGTAGCGGCACACAGGTCAGAGGTTGCCCACCGGGGTCAACGCTCCCTCATAATGCAACACTTACTGGTGTAGAGAGGCAGGAGTGTAGGGAGAGACGAGGTGTTAATGTGGGGCTGCTCAGGGAAGTCCGATGCTTGACAGTGAGATGTGACCCTAGTAAGATTAGCGCTGTGTGACCCTAGTGGGTTTAGCGCTGTGTGACCCTAGTGGGTTTAGCGCTGTGACCCTAGTGAGTTCAGCGCTGTGTGACCCTAGTGGGTTCAGGCGCTTTGTGACCCTAGTGGGTTTAGCGCTATGACCCTAATGGGTTCGGGCGCTGTGTGACCCTAGTGGGTTCAAGTGCTGTGTGACCCTAGTGGGTTCAGGCGCTGTGTGACCCTAGTGGGTTCAGGCGCTGTGTGACCCTAGTGGGTTCAGTCGCTGTGACCCTAATGGGTTCGGGCGCTGTGACCCTAGTGGGTTCAGACGCTGTGTGACCCTAGTGGTTTCGGGCGCTGTGTGACCCTAGTGGGTTCGTGCGCTGTGTGACCCTAGTGGGTTCGGGGGCTGTGTGACCCTAGTGGGTTCGGGGCTGTGTGACCCTAGTGGGTTCGAGGGCTGTGTGACCCTAGTGGGTTCAGGCGCTGTTTGACCCTAGTGGGTTCGGGCGCAGCGTGACCCTAGTGGGTTCGTGCGCTGTGACCCTAGTGGGTTCAGGCGCTGTGTGACCCTAGTGGGTTCAGGCGCTGTGACCCTAGAGGGTTCAAGCGCTGTGACCCAAGGGGTTCAGGCGCTGTGTGACCCTAGTGGGTTCAGGCGCTGTGACACTAGTGGGTTCAGGCGCTGTGTGACCCTATTGGGTTCAAGCGCTGTGTAACCCTAGTGGGTTCAGGCGCTGTGTGACCCAAATGGGTTCAGTCGCTGTGTGACCCTAGTGGGTTCGTGCGCTGTGACCCTAGTGGGTTCAAACGCTGTGTGACCATAGTGGGTTCAGGCGCTGTGTGACCCTAGTGGGTTCGTGCGCTGTGTGACCCTAGTGGGTTCAGGCGCTGTGTGACCATAGTGGGTTCAGGCGCTGTGTGACCCTAGTGGGTTCAGGCGCTGTGTGACCCTAGTGGGTTCAGGCGCTGTGTGACCCTATTGGGTTCAAGCGCTGTGTAACCCTAGTGGGTTCAGGCGCTGTGTGACCCAAATGGGTTCAGTCGCTGTGTGACCCTAGTGGGTTCGTGCGCTGTGACCCTAGTGGGTTCAAACGCTGTGTGACCATAGTGGGTTCGGGCGCTGTGTGACCCTAGTGGGTTCGTGCGCTGTGTGACCCTAGTGGGTTCAGGCGCTGTGTGACCCTAGTGGGTTCAGGCGCTGTGTGACCCTAGTGGGTTCAGGCGCTGTGTGACCCTAGTGGGTTCAGGCGCTGTGTGACCCTAGTGGGTTCAGGCGCTGTGTGACCATAGTGGGTTCAGGCGCTGTGTGACCCTAGTGGGTTCAGGAGCTGTGTGACCCTAGTGGGTTCAGGCGCTGTGTGACCCTAGTGGGTTCAGGTGCTGTGTGACCCTAGTGGGTTCAGGCGCTGTGTGACACTAGTGGGTTCAGGCGCTGTGTGACCCTAGTGGGTTCAGGCGCTGTGTGACCCTAGTGGGTTCAGGCGCTGTGTGACCCTAGTGGGTTCAGGCGCTGTGTGACCCTAGTGGGTTCAGGCGCTGTGTGACCCTAGTGGGTTCAGGTGCTCTGTGACCCTAGTGGGTTCAGGCGCTGTGTGACCCTAGTAGGTTCAGGCGCTGTGTGACCCTAGTGGGTTCGGGCGCTGTGTGACCCCAGTCGGTTCGGGCCCTGTGTGACCCTAGTGGGTTCAGGTGCTGTTTCACCCTAGTGGTTTCAGGCGCTGTGTGACCCTAGTGGGTTCAGGTGCTGTTTCACCCTAGTGGGTTCAGGCGCTGTGTGACCCTAGTGGGTTCAGGCGCTGTGTGACCCTAGTGGGTTCAGGTGCTGTGTGACCCTAGTGGGTTCGGGTGTTGTGTGACCCTAGTGGGTTTAGGTGCTGTGTGACCCTATTGGGTTCAGGCGCTGTGTGACCCTAGTGGGTTCAGGCGCTGTGTGACCCTAGTGGGTTCAGGCGCTGTGTGACCCTAGTGGGTTCGGGCGCTGTGTGACCCCAGTCGGTTCGGGCCCTGTGTGACCCTAGTGGGTTCAAGTGCTGTTTCACCCTAGTGGTTTCAGGCGCTGTGTGACCCTAGTGGGTTCAGGTGCTGTTTCACCCTAGTGGGTTCAGGCGCTGTGTGACCCTAGTGGGTTCAGGCGCTGTGTGACCCTAGTGGGTTCAGGTGCTGTGTGACCCTAGTGGGTTCGGGTGTTGTGTGACCCTAGTGGGTTCAGGTGCTGTGTGACCCTATTGGGTTCAGGCGCTGTGTGACCCTATTGGGTTCAGGCGCTGTGTGACCCTAGTGGGTTCAGGTGCTGTGTGACCCTAGTGGGTTCAGGCGCTGTGTGACCCTAGTGGGTTCGGCGCTGTGTGACCCTAGTGGGTTCAGGTGCTGTGTGACCCTAGTGGGTTCAGGCGCTGTGTGACCCTAGTGGGTTCAGCGCTGTGTGACCCTAGTGGGTTCGGGCTGTGTGACCCTCGTGGGTTCAGGTGCTGTGTGACCCTAGTGGGTTCGGGGCTGTGTGACCCTAGTGGGTTCAAGCGCTGTGTGACCCTAGTGGGTTCAGGCGCTGTGTGACCCTAGTGGGTTCAGGCGCTGTGTGACCCTAGTGGGTTCAGGCGCTGTGTGACCCTAGTGGGTTCAGACGCTGTGTGACCCTAGTGGGTTCAGGCGCTGTGTGACCCTAGTGGGTTCAGGCGCTGTGTGACCCTAGTGGGTTCAGGCGCTGTGACTCTAGTGGGTTCAGACGCTGTGTGACCCTAGTGGGTTCAGGCGCAGGTGACCCTAGTGGGTTCAGACGCTGTGTGACCCTAGTGGGTTCAGGCGCTGGGTGACCCTAGTGGGTTCAGGCGCTGTGACCCTAGTGGGTTCAGGCGCTGTGTGACCCTAGTGGGTTCAGGCGCTGTGTGACCCTAGTGGGTTCAGGCGCTGTGTGACCCTAGTGGGTTCAGGCGCTGTGTGACCCTAGTGGGTTCAGGCGCTGTGTGACCCTAGTGGGTTCAGGCGCTTGTGACCCTAGTGGGTTCAGGCGTGACCCTAGTGGGTTAGCTGTGTGACCCTAGTGGGTTCAGGCGCTTTGTGACCCTAGTGGGTTCAAGCGCTGTGTGACCCTAGTGGGTTTACGCTGTGTGACCCTAGTGGGTTTACGCTGTGTGACCCTAAAGGGTTTAGTGCTGTATGAATCTAGTGGGTTTAGCGCTTCTTTTTTATTATAATAATCGACTGAGTTTTATGACTCCTATGGGTTTAGCGCCTCCCTTAAACATATATAGCATAGAATACTCCCAGGTAAGACCCGTGTGGGTGAAAGAAAGATTTTTGGATTGTGGAAGATAAGTGAGAGAGAGGAAGGGGAGGGAGTGGACTAGGGGAGGAGTGA
>WNWK01026385.1:0-27439 GCA_009830355.1 Cherax destructor | reverse complement strand
CACACTTGTTTGTCTTCAGAGCATCCAGGACCTTGTCGTAGTGGTCCAGTAATTGGGACAGACAGGAGCGACCTGCTCTAAACCCATGCTGCCCTGGGTTGTGTAATTGATGGGTATCTAGATGAGTGGCGATCTTGCTTCTTAGAACAATTTCAAAGATTTTTATGATATGGGACGTTAGCGCTATTAGTTTGTAGTTCTTTGCTATTACTTTACTGCCGACTTTGTGGAGTGGGGCTATGTCTGTTGTTTTTAGGAACTGCGGGACGACCCCAGTGTCCATGCTCCCTCTCCATAGGATGTTAAAAGCACGTGTATGCTCGTGTGCGTGTGTGTGTCTGTGCATGTGCCCTCGTATGTGTGCGTTAGTTTGATATCTTTATTATGCACCCCATACCCATCCTGTGGGCGGTAGTCAAAAGATTACAGAGGTACATAATGGGTCCAGGGACTGGACCTCAAAGTTTGATGGCTGAGCAAGTTACAAAGGTAATGAACTCAGATGGTCACAATCATGACAAGTTACAAAGGTATTTGCAGATTACAGAGGTATATATAGGGTCCAGAGACTGGGCCCCAAAGTTTTGATAGCTGAACAAGGTACAATGGTAATTAATTCACTAGTTACAAGGTAATGAATCATGTAAGTAAATTTACTTACGTCTGTACATGGTTGCACTCATGAACAAATTATAAAGCAATGAGCAATCTATTAGTCTACACCCAGCCACAACTGTAATGAGTTATTGGTGCAAATTTTAATTGTTGGGTCACACACACACACATATACATATACACATACACACCATACATGTATATACATACACACATACACATACACACATGTACATACACACACACACACACACACACGTGTCAATGCTTTATTTACAGGGAGCAAAGTCAGGGTATTTTTCCAGAATGGTCTGTAATATACCACTGTGGATAAAATACTTTGACATATCTTGAACATTTCTGAGTGAGTTGTCTCTGAATTCATTAATTTTACCCACTCCAGTACATAATGACGCAGGTGTGACAATAATCCAACTGACAAAGTTTACATTTTGTTTGGTCTACATCTGGTGGTGGTGATTTAACCTGCCAAAGATACTTGTAACCCAGCCGGAGGCGGGCGGTAGTGACATCCAAGAGTCTGCTTATTTTGTTGGATGCACCATAGACATGTGGCTCCTCCTGCATGATAGAATGATGATAGATGTGTGCGCGCTCGTGTGGGTGTATGACCCACTTAATATTTGTACTTATAACTCATTACAATTGTGAGCGGGTGTGGACGTGTCAGTGGCTCATTACTTTGTAATTTGTTCATGATTATAACCATGTATAGGAGTGCAGATGGTTCTTTACCTTTGTAACTTGCCATGATTGTGACCAGATCTACTTGGAGTTCATTAATTTTGTAACTAGTTCAGCTATCATAACTTTGGGGTCCAGTTCCTGGACCCATTATGCACCTCTGTAATCTTTTGACTACCGCCCACAGGATGAGTATGGGGTGCATAATAAAGATGTTAAACTAAAAACTCTGGGTTAGTTAGTTTAATATATTTATTATGCACCCTATACCCATCCTGTGGGCGGTAGTCAAAAGATTACAGAGGTACATAATGGGTCCAGGGACTGGGCCTCAAAGTTTTGATAGCTGAGCAAGTTACAAAGGTAATGAACTCAGGTAGATCTGGTCACAATCATGACAAGTTACAAAGGTATTTACAGATTATAGAATTACATAATAGGTCCAGGGACCGGGCCCCAAAGTTTTGATAGCTGAAAAAGGTACAAAGGTAATGAACTCACAAGTTTTAAAGGTAATGAATCATGTAAGTAAGTAAATTTACTTACGTTTATACATGGTTACAATCATGAACAAATTATAAAGTAATGAGCAATTCACTAGTCCACACTCGGTCACAGAAGTAGTGTTTAAAACGATATAAGTTTTGGTAACCCTTAACAAGCACAACAACACCAAGGTAGGCTGAGGCAGCTTCATGCAAAATTATTACGGAGACAAAAAAAAAATATTTTTAGCTTTTGTAAGGTGAGTTTTTGTTGGCATTACTACTTAATTGTGCCCAGATGATGGTCACAATTCAGTAGCTGCTGTCCCAGGCTCCAGCACAATACCATGATGGAAATACCACATTTATTATTTCACTTAAAGGACCCCAATGGAAATAAGTCACTCTGACTTTTTGGGTTATCCTAGGTTCTCTACACATATGCTGCTATGTATGATAATCTATGTAAATGTATTTGTGTATACCTGAATAAACTTACTTACTTTTCTTATTCTACTTTAAATTCGTAATAATTTACTATTAAACTCATTGTAAAATTCTCATATTATGTATGAAGTCTGTGTACAAGTATTATTTATATGCTTAACTATGTTAACACAAGAACCTCCATGGAAATTAGTCGTAGTATTAGCCTAACGTAGGTTAATAAACACCTAGGTTAATATACCTGGAGTCTACCTGGAGAGAATTCCAGGGGTCAACGCCCCCGCGGCCCGGTCCGTGACCAGGCCTCCTGTTGGACCAGAGCCTGATCAACCAGGCTGTTACTGCTGGCCACACGCAGTCCAACGTACGAACCACAGCCCGGCTGGTCAGGTACCGACTTTAGGTGCCTAGGTTAATATACCTAGGTTAATATACAACTAGGTTAATATACACCTAGGTTAATATACACCTAGGTTAATATACACCTAGGTTAATATTCACCTAGGTTAATATTCACCTAGGTTAATATTCACCTAGGTTAATATACACCTAGGTTAATATTCACCTAGGTTAATATACACCTAGGTTAATATACACCTAGGTTAATATTCGCCTAGGTTAATATACACATAGGTTAATATACACCTAGGTTAATATTTGCCTACGTTAATATACACCTAGGTTAATATACACCTAGGTTAATATACACTTAGCTTAATACACATCTAGGTTAATATACATCTAAGTTAATATTCACCTAGATTAATATACACTTAATATACTCCTAGGTTAATATACACCTAGGTTAATATACACCAAGGTTAATATACCCCTAGGTTAATATACACCTAGGTTAATATTTACTTAGGTTAATATTCACCTAGGTTAATATACACCTAGGTTAATATTCACCTAGGTTAATATACACCTAGGTTATTATACACCTAGGTTAATATTCGCCTAGGTTAATATACACCTAGGTTAATATTTGCCTACGTTAATATACACCTAGGTTAATATACACTTAGCTTAATATACATCTAGGTTAATATACATCTAGGTTAATATTCACCTAGATTAATATACACTTAATATACTCCTAGGTTAATATACACCTAGGTTAATATACACCAAGGTTAATATACCCCTAGGTTAATATACACCTAGGTTAATATACACCAAGGTTAATGTTCACCTAGGTTAATATACACCTAGGTTAATATACACCTAGGTTAATATACACCAAGGTTAATGTTCACCTAGGTTAAAATTCACCTAGGTTAATATACACCTAGGTTAATATATACCTAGGTTAATATTCACCTAGGTTAATGTACACCTATGTTAATATACACCTAGGTTAATATTCACCTAGGTTTATGTACACCTAGGTTAATATACACCTTAGTTAATATACACTTAGATTAATATTCATCTAGGTTAATATTCACCTCAATTATACACCTAGGTTAATATTTACCTAGGTTAATATACACCTAGGTTAATATTTACCTAGGATAAACCTAGGTTAATATTCACCTAGGTTAATATACACCTAGGTTAATATTTACCTAGGTTAATATTTACCTAGGTTAATATACACTTGGGTTAATATTCGCCTAGGTTAATATACACCTAGGTTAATATTTGCCTAGGTTAATATACACTTAGCTTAATATACACCTAGGGTAATGTACACCTAGGTTAATACACACCTAGATTAATATACACTTAACCCTTTGACTGTCGGAGACCCTTTTCTGAAACTGTCATTCTATGTCGGGAAATATTCGAAAAAAAAAATTTCTTACCAAAATGTTAGGATTATTTTGCGGATTGTTTTAAGCCTAAAAACAAATTTTTGCGAACAGTAGCTACCAAGATATGGAGGCGTAAAGTTGGCAGAAAATGAGCTGCGTATGGCAACAGCAGCGAATTCCGCTGTCTCGGTAAACTTCTCTTTACTTCCATTCGTAGATTTCTTGTTTTTTTCACTATTTTCTTTTTTTATGTAACTTATGTGGCCTGTGAGAACAAAGTAAGGTGCAATGTATATATATACACTCGATGTTTGCAATACAATAATTGCACAAACATTAGTATGTTTATATTGTTTACAAAACTTGTTTACACAAACAAACAACAACAAAAAATGTTCATTACTATTGTTCTATAATATATATACAAATATACAGTCACTGGACACTTTCCTATAACTCCTGCAGCTTGTGGAATTCTTTGAAACATGGGTATATGCACAGTGGTACTTTACACTCCTCACACATAAAATGAGTGTCTCTGCGTGTTTGTGGGCATTTTGTGGTATGTTTACAGACAAAACACCTCTTCTGAGCATTTTTCTTGAGAGTAGTTGCAGGCAGTTGTATGGGGTAGTGATCACCAGGCCTCATACGAGAGGGCATATGTTGATAATTTCGTGGGCGCTGGTCTGTTGCAGGTGTTGCTCCTTGGTACTTGAATATTATTTGTCTGATGACTGACAAACAAAATTCACCATATTTGGGTTTGTTGTTGGTCTTCAACTTGTACATGTTATAAGCATTCAGCATGGAAATGTCAAAAAATTACCATGAACCAAGATCACTATGAACCAAGATCACTATGAACCAAGATCACTATAAATCATGATCACCATGAACGAAGATCACCATGAACCAGATCACTATGAACCAAGATCACTATAAATCATGATTATCATGAACCAAGTTCACTATGAGGTGGGGGAAAGGGAGGTTTCGGTTCTGAGGGCGCTGAGTATGGATTTGGGGCAGTATTCGGACAGCATACGCAGGGGTTTGTCGTATTTGGTATTGGATTATGTATATACAGTGGTACCTCGGTTAACGATATTTTTTCGTTCCAGAATGCTGTTCAAGTGCCATTACCAAACGAATTTATCCCCATAAGGAATGATGTAAAATAGACTAGTCCTTTTAGACCCCCAAAAAAACACTTACAAAAGCATTTAAAAAATAAACTTACATAAAAGGGCGAGTTTGGGGACCATCGTTAACCGAGGTACCACTGTACTTCTTGGAGTTGTAGGGATGAGAAGGGGAGGGCACGAATTGGGGCGTGGGATGGGGCTTTCTCGCTGGCTTATCGAGAGATGACAGTGTATGGGTTAAGGGGTGTTGGGAGGGAAGGGGTTAGAGGGGGTAGGGGGGATGAGTCAGGGGCGGTGCTCGAGGATAGGTGAGGTAGTGGGGAGTGTGTAGATAGTGGGGAAGGGGGGTTGGGTGGGTTCCAGGTAGTAGGCTGTTAGGTTGGAAGGGATGGAAAAAAAGTTTTATGTACCACTTATAACTTTTGCGTACACAATCAGCAAACCCAATCTGCATGTCACATTTGTCCACTAAGCGCATATTGAGGTTGTAGTCGTCCATCACAGCTGCAGGTTTTAGAGTGGGTTCATTGGTCTCTCTATTCTGCCTTCCACTGTCAACCATTTCATGTCCGTGAACTGATGTCAACAATGTGACATCACGTTTGTCTTGCCACCGAAATGCCATGATGTCATTGGCAGCAAACACCTGCACTTCACCTCTACGAGTGCCAGCGTCAAACCTAGGCATATGTTTACGATTTGCACGCACTGTGCCACACACGTCTGTCATGTTCACTCGCAAGAAATCACTGAGTAAAGGGCTTGTGTACCAGTTATCAGTATATAATATATGCCCCTTACCAAGATATGGTTCCATCATTGTTCTAACCACATCACCAGAGATACCCAATAACTTCGTGGTATCTCTCAATGTATTACTGCCAGTGTACACAATTATACCCAGAACCAGACCACTTTTGCAATCACACAGTACAAATAACTTTATGCCAAAGCGTTTCCTCTTGCTTGGTATATACTGCTTGAACGACAGTCTACCTTGTAACAAAATCAGACTCATCAATAACAAGATTCCTGAAGGGATAAAAATACATACAGCACTTTTGTTTCTGGTACATGAACACATTCCTGATCTTGTATAACCTGTCATTTCTGTCAGGCCTTGTTTTGTCAGAGAAGTGAAGCATACGTAACAGTATCAAAAAACGATTCACTGGTATAATATCACTAAAACCTGGGGTTGAAATCAGGCGTTCTGTCGACCAGTATGTGGTGACAGTGTGCTTATACACATGTGGCATAAGCATTATTGTGGCAAAGAAGAGGTACATCTCTGCCACAGTTGTTTCCTTCCACTGGTGTAGCCGTGAATTTGGTGAAAGAAATGTGTTTGCCATGGTGTACTCATAGTATATGTTGCTTTCCCTGACAATAATGTCCATCAGGGGTTCATCGAAGAATAACTGAAAGCATTGTAGTTCAGTAGCATTGTTCCCAAGTGTACACGATGGCCGTATTCCAGTTTGTGCTTCATCAAAGTCATGGGGATTGGGAACAAAATTGTCACCTTGCTGCCAATCCCAGATGTGGTCTGCTGGTGGGTACTGGATATTGACAGGTGGTTGTGGTGCAGGTTGTGGTTGTGCAGGTTGTGGAAGTGTGGGGGTGGTTGTGCTGAGTTAGCAGCGTGGGTACCAGCGTGGCCCGCTCATGGTGGCACATGACTCATGCCACCTCCAACACCACCACCACTACCTGCTCCCCCACGCACATTATGCATACCCATTGTAACAATATCGTCATATGTATAACTATTTCTACCATATATAATTGTACAATGTCTCAATAAAGTATTTTATTTTATTTTTTTTTTTATTTTTTTCACAATCAATTCGTGGTGTAGGGTCAAGAGATGTACTCCGAGATTTACTCCTTTTCCTTGGAATAGCATATGGCACACTACCAGAACGCATGTTGCGTCGTACATACTGCCGCTTCACTGGAGAATAATCTCCCTTACTGTCGCCACTAGAACTGCTTTCAATAGCTTTGAAATCACTGTCATCATCACTTACACTGCTCACATCAGAGTCTTCTACATGTTGAAATAGTTTCCTCTTTCGTCCTGGTACAGGTGAACGTGAATGAGACGGCCCAGCACCAGATGTGGACAGTTGTGGGTCATCTGGGTTTTCATCACTAATTATGTTATCCTGGGCACTGCTTTCGGTCACACCCTTTTGAAAACCATGGAATTCACTTTCACTGGCACTTCCATCGCTGTTAGAACTATCACTTGGGAAGAGAAGGCCTCCAATTCGCCGGGGAGTGAGGTACTTCTTACTGCCAGGCATGGTGAACAAGGACTACAAACATGGCGCTCCCACAATGCACCACTGAGTCCCTGATTTTTTTCATACTGCTCATACACCCACCATGCAGACCCATTCTCTCACATGTAGGCCTATCAGCTTTCTCCCGCTTCATTTGAAGCCGCTAGAATTTAGGCGTATATATACGTCCGAAACATTGGCTCGTAAGACGTATATATACGACCGAAACAGTCAAAGGGTTAATATACTCCTAGGTTAATATACACTTAATATACACCTAGGTTAATATACACTTAATATACACCTAGGTTAATATACACTTAATATACACCTAGGTTAATATACACTTAATATACACCTAGGTTAATATACACTTAATATACACCTAGGTTAATACACACTTAGGTTAATATACACCTAGGTTAATATACACCTAGGTTAATATACACCTAGGTTAATATACACCTAGGTTATTATACACCTAGGTTAATATACACCTAGGTTAATATACACTTAATATACACCTAGGTTAATATACACCTAGGTTAATGTACACCTAGGTTAATGTACATCTGGATCAATATACACCTAGGGTAATAAACACCTAGGTAAATTTACACCTAGGTTAATATGCACTTAATATACACCTAGGTTAATATACACCTAAGGTTAATATACACATAGGTTAATATACACCTAAGGTTAATATACACCTAGGTTAATATACACCTAGGTTAATATACGCCAAGATTAATATACACCTAGGTTAATATACACCTGGGTCAATATACACCTGGGTCAATATACACCTAAGTACACTTAGGTTATTATACACCTAGGTTAATATACACCTAGGTTAATGTATACAAAGTATACACCTAGGTTAACCCTTTGGGGGTCGGTGCCGTATTAGTACGTTTTTCGACCAGGGGTTGGTGCCGTACTAGTACGCGTAAATTCTAGCGGCCTCAAATTAAGTGGGAAACGGCTGGTAGCCCTACATATGAAAGAATGGGTCTATGTGGTCAGTGTGCTCAGTATAAAAAAAATCCTGCACCACACACTGCATAATGAGAGAAAAAAAACTCTGACCGTTTTTTTGTTTAAAACAGCGATTTTGCAGTCTATTTTCGTATGGTATTTATTGATGTATTCTCACTTTTGTTGGTCTCATTTGATAGAATGGAAGATATATTACAGAAATAGAGATGATTTTGATTGGTTTGACAATGACAAGTACCTTGAAATTGAGCTCAAAGTAGCGAAAATGTTCGATTTTTGACGATGTTCAAGAGTAAACAAATCACACCATGCGTCCAATACACATCAACTGGCGAGTCTGATATTCATGCACAAGTGCTCTGATATTATTTATACCATTTTTACAATGATGTAGTTGTATACATAACAGTAAATCTTCTATTTTTTGTGAGAATAAAAATTCAAAATGAAAAACAAAAGTAATGTAAGAGGGGCCTGGAGACGTGACTAATGAACAGAGAAGATGTTATTTTAGTGCCTGGAATGTCTACCTTGTTTTTTCTGGACCCTATTTTGAAATTGGCATCGTTTGAAATTTGTGTGAAATTGACCAAATTGCCATTTTCTGACCACTATTTTGGGTAGTTGAAATTGGTAAATAGACGGTTTCTTGTACTCAATCGATAGAAGAAATGGAGATCTAGCGAAATAGCTATAATTTTAGTAGACTGAAACATTGAAATTTCCCGAAAATAGGGCTCAAAGTGGGCGAAATCGCCGATTCGTAAATGTCATCGATACCGCTAACTTCGCGAAAGCATAATTCCGTTAGTTTTTTATCAAATTTCATAATTTTGGTGGCGTTATGATCAGAAAAAGATTCTCTATCATTTCATAAGTAAAAATGTTTTTTTCCAAAAAATTTTCGAACCCAGGAACAGGTTTTCGAGAAGGCCTGTCGACTCCTAAACGGTTAATATACACCTGGGTTAATATACACTTTATGTACACCTAGGTTATTATACACTTAATATACACCTAGGTTAATATACACCTAATATTCACCTAGGTTAATATACACTTAAGTTAACCCTTTCAGGGTCCAAGCCATAGATCTGTGCATTGAGTACAGGGTCCAAGAATTTTCAATTTTTTTTTCTTATGAAATGGTAGAGAATATTTTTCTGAAGGTAATAAGACAAAAAGTACGAAATTTGGTATAAAACTGACGAAATTACACTATCGCAAATTTGACTGTCAGTGATATTTAGATTTCGGCAATTTTGCCTAATTTGACCCCTATTTTAGGCCACTTACATTATTCCACTTGACCAAATTCTTAGCTATTTCGTTAGTATTACTTCTATTTTATTGATTGAGCACAAGAAACTGCCCAATCAACTTTTTCAAGTAGCCAATAAAGTGATCAGAAATTGGTAATTTCGCCAATTTCACACAAAGTTCAAAATATTACAATTTCAAAACAGTGTCCAGAATAAATAATACAGACATTCCTGGCACTAAAATAACATTTCCTCTGTTTATTAGTTACGTTTCCAGGCTTTACAGATGAATTCCATTTTCATTTTTTCTTACATAAAGAATTTTTATTCACACCAAAAAATAGATGAATTACTCGTATGCAATATTGTAATAATTGTATAAACACTATCAGTGCATTTGTAAACATATATTAAACTCGCCAGTTGACGTGTATTGGTCGCGTGATGTGATTTGTTTACTCTTGAAAATCAGCAAAAATCAAACATTTCCGCTATTTTGAGTTCAATTAGAAGCTATTTTCAATACTAAAACCAATCAAAATCATCTCTATTTCTGTAACATATCTTCCATTCTATCAAATGAGGCCAAGAAGCCATGAATACAACCGTAAAAACCACATGAAAATACACCACAAAGTTGCTGTTTTAATCAAATAAGACAGTTGCAGTTTTTTTTCTCATTTTGAACTGTGTGCTTCAGGATTTATTTTATATGGTGTAAACTTACTACATAGATGCAGTCTCTTATATCTAGGACCAAATTTACTGATCACAGCTTATCTGAGTGAGCTGAGTTCATGGCGTAGATCTACGGTTTGGACCCTGTGGGCAATGTGTAGATCTACAGCTTGGACCCTGAAAGGGTTAATATTCACCTAGGTTAACCCTTTCGGGGTTTTGGTCGTACTAGTACGGCTTACGCCCTGGGGTTATTGACGTACTAGTACGCCTAAATTCTAGCGCACTCAAATCAAGCAGAAACAGGCTGTTAGGTCTAGATGTGATAGAATGGGTCTGTGCGGTCAGTGTGCGCAGTATAAAAAAATTCCTGCACCCCACAGTGCATGAGAAAAAAAAATTGACTGTTTTCGGTTTAAAACAGCGACTTTGCAGTCTATTTTCGTATGGTATTTATGCTTGTATTCTCGTTTTCTTAGTCTCATTTTATAGAATAGATGATATATTACAGAAATAGAGATAATTTTGACTGGTTTCACGATGACAAGTACCTTCAAACTGAGCGCAAAGAAGCGAAAATGCTCGATTTTGGCCGATGTTCAAGAGTAAACAAATCACACCATGCGTCCAATACACATCATCTGGAGAGTCTAATATTCTTGCACAAGTGCGCTGATATTATTTATACCATTTTTATAATGATGCAGTTGTATACATAACAGTAAATCTTCTATTTTTTGTGAGAATAAAAATTCAAAATGGAAAGAAAAGTAATGTAAGAGGGGCCTGGAAACGTGACTAATGAACAGAGAAGATGTTATTTTAGTGCCAGGAATGTCTGCCTCGTTTATTATGGACCCTATTTTGAAATTGGCATCGTTTGAAATTTGTGTGAAATTGGCCAAATTGCCATTTTCTGACCACTATTTTGGGAAGTTGAAATTGGTAAATAGGCGGTTTCTTGTACTCAATCGATAGAAGAAATGGAGTTCTAGCGAAATAGCTATAATTTTAGTAGACTGAAACATTGGAATTTGCCGAACATAGGGCTCAAAGTGGGCGAAATCGCCGATGCGTAAATGTCATGGATACCGCTAACTTCGCGAAAGAATAATTCTGTTAGTTTTCGATCAAATTTCATAATTTTTGTGGCGCTATGATCGGAAAAAGATTCTCTATCATTTCATAAGAAAAAAGAATTTTTTTTTTTTGGAAATTCGTGGACCCTGAGAACCAGTTTCAGAGAGACCCCTTGGACCCCCAAATGGTTAATATACACCTAGATTAATATACATGTACACCTAGGTTAATAAACATATACACCTAGGTTAATATACATATACACCTAGGTTAATATACGCCTTGGTTAACCCTTAACCCTTTGACTGTTTCGGACGTATATATACGTCTTACGAGCCAATGTTTCGGACGTATTTATACGCCTAAATTCTAGCGGCCTCAAATCAAGTGGGAGAAAGCTGGTAGGCCCACATGTGAGAGAATGGGTCTGTGTGGTCAGTGTGCGCAGTATAAAAAAAATCGGGCAGCCAGTGGTGCATTGTGGGAAAGCCATTTCAGTAGTCCATGTTCAGCATGCCTAGCGTAAGAAATATCTGACTTCCCTGCGAATCTGGGACTCTTCTCTTCCTCAATGATAGCTCTAACACAGATGGAAGTGTCTCTGAAGATGAATTTCATGGTTTTGAGGAGTTTGTGACCGAAAGCAATGCCCAGGATACCAGAAGGAAAGAAGGAAGAAAGAAAGAAAGGAAGGAAGCAAGAGATGAGAGGAAGGAAGGAAGGAAGAGATGAAAAGAAGGAAGGAAGGAAAGAAGAGATGAAAGGAAGGAAGGAAAGAAGAGATGAAAGGAAGGAAGGAAAGAAGAAGGAAGGAGGAAAAGAAGGAAGGAAAGAAGAAAGAAAGAAAGGAAGGAGAGATGAGAGGAAGGAAGGAACAAAAGAAGTAAGAAAGAAAGGAAGGAGAGATGTGAAGAAGGAAGGAACAAAAGAAGTAAGAAAGGAAGGAAGAAAAAAAGAAGGAATGAATGAATGAAGGAAGAAAGGAAGAGATGAGAGGAAGGAAGGAAGGAAGGAAATATGTAAGAAAGGAAGGAATGAAGGAAGAAAGGAAGCTAGGAAGGAGGTTGTGGGGAAGCAGACATGGGTCCCCTTTGTGTTGACAGGTTGACAGCAGTGAGGGTGGTGAGTAATGGTATAATATGTCATTTTGACAGCTGCCTTACCCTGACTCAGCAAATTTAGATGTCCACACAAACACAACTTCAAGCGCTAAGGGAAGTAGGTAGGCAAGTAAGTAGGTAGGCAAGTAGGTAAGTAGGTAGGCAAATAGGTAAGTAGGTAAGCAAGTAGGTAAGCAAGTAGGTAAGTAAGCAAGTAGGTAAGCAAGTAGGTACATAAGTAGGTACGTAAGTAGGTACGTAAGTAGGTACGTAAGTAGGTACGTAAGTAGGTACATAAGTAGGTACGTAAGTAGGTAGGAAGGACTGTGGGGAAGAAGAGCAAGGGACCCCATGGGTGTTGACAGGCAGAGGGTGGCGAGTGGTGGTATAATATGTCATTTTGACAGCAGCCGCACCCTGACTCAGCATATTTATAAGTCCACACACTCACAACAACCAGCTTCCAAAAACTAAAATATCAGTTCTATGAAGTGTCCAGTGACTATATATGCGTATATATAGAAACCAGAAGGAAGGAAGGAGATGAAAAGAAGGAAGGACGGTATGAAAGGAAGGTATGTAGGTAGGTAGGAATGTAGGAAGGAAGGAATGTAGGAAGGAAGGAATGTAGGAAGGAAGGTTGGAAGGAAGGTATGTAGGAAGGAAGGCAGGAAGGAAGGTAGGAAGGAAGGTAGGAAGGAAGGCAGGAAGGAGGGCAGGAAGGAGAGCAGGAAGGAAGGCAGGAAGGAAGGCAGGAAGGAAGGCAGGAAGGAAGGTAGGAAGGAAGGAAGGAAGGTAGGAAGGAAGGTAGGAAGGAAGGAAGGAATGACGACCCAGAAACAACAACCAGCTTCCAGAAGCTAATAGCAATTCTATGAAGTGTCCAGTGATTATATATGCATATATATAGAAACCAGAAGAAAGGAAGGACGAGATGAAAGGAAGGAATGTAGGAAAGAAGGTTAGAAGGAATGTAGGAAGGAAGGAAGGACGGAATGATGACCCAGACACAACACAGCTTTCAGAAGCTTATAGCAGTTCTAGGCACGTGTCCAGTGACTGTGTATATATATAGAAACCAGAAGGAAGAAAGGAAGGACGAGATGAAAGGTAGTAAGGAAGGAAGGAAGGTAGGTAGGTAGGTAGGTAGGAAGGAAGGAAGGAAGGAAGGAAGGAAGGAAGGAAGGAAGGAAGGAAGGTAGGTAGGTAGGTAGGTAGGTAGGAAGGAAGGAATGTAGGAAGGAATGTAGGAAGGAAGGAAGGAAGGAATGACGACCCAGACGACCATGAACCTAGGATAACTACCTAACACAACTGCCTGCTGCTACTTTGAAGAAAACTGCTCAGAAGAGATGTTTTGTCTGTGCATATACAAAAAAACACCCACAAAAATGCAGAGACACTCGTTTTATGTGTGAGGAATGTAAAACACCACTGTGCATGGAACCATGTTTCAAAGAGTTCCACAAGCTGCAGAACTTCTATGAACATGTCCAGTGACTGTACATTTGTATATATATTATAGAACAATAGTAATAAAGATTTTTGTATTGTTGGTTTGTGTAAACAAGTTTTGTAAACAATATAAAGATACTAATGTTTATGCTATTATTGTGTTGCATACAACGAATGTATATATATACATTGCACCTTACCTTGGCCTCACAGGCCACATGAGTTACGTAAAAGAAAATAGTGAAAAAAACAAGAAATCTACGAATGGAAGTAAACAAATGTTTACCGAGTGAGTGGCATTCGCCGCTGTTGCCATACGCGGCTCATTTTCTGCCAACTTTACACCTCCATATCTCGGTAAATATTGATGGCAAAAATCTGTTTTAGGACCAAAACAATCAGAAAAATAATCTTAACATTTTGATAAGAAAAATAATTTTTTTTTTTCGAATATTTCCCGACATAGAATGACAGTTTCAGAAAGGGGTCTCCGACAGTCAAAGGGTTAAACTGTCCAAATGTAGATATACGTTTGCTCGCGTTTCGCTCTGAACCTAGATCTACGTTTTATTTTTCATTCCTTCAAATTTGGCGCGATAGGCCTGAGTCGCCTAGACATGAGAGAATGGGTCTGCACCCTCAGTGTGCGCAGTATTAAAAAAATCTGGGACCACTTAGTACCTTGTGGGAGCACCAGTTCAACTGAGCGCCAGCTAGAGCAAAAAGCGTGGCAAACCCTAGGGATTCACTGATGTCATGTCGCATTAACACTCCCCTTTTAAGAGGAAAGTAAAAATAGGTTAGATAAATATATGAGTGGGTGTGGTTAACATAAGAACATAAGAAAGGAGGAACACTGCAGCAGGCCTGTTGGCCCATACTAGGCAGGTCCTTCACAATCCGTCCCACTAACAGAATATTTGCTCAACCCAATTTTCAATGCTACCCAATAAATAAGCTTTGACAATTCTACCCACTCATGCGCGAGTCCCACTTAAATCCAACCCCTCTCACTCATGAATTTATCCAACCTAAATTTGAAACTACCCAAGGTCCTAGCTTCAATAACCCTACTAGGCAGACTGTTCCACTCATCAACTACCCTATTTCCAAACCAATACTTTCCTATATCCTTTCTAAATCTAAACTTATCTAACTTGAATCCATTATTGCGGGTTCTCTCTTGGAGAGATATCCTCAAGACCTTATTTATATCCCCTTTGTTAATACCCATTTTCCACTTGTATACCTCGATCATGTCTCCCCTCATTCTACGTCTTACAAGTGAATGTAATTTAAGGGTCTTCAATCTTTCTTCGTAAGGAAGATTTCTAATGCTATGTATTAATTTAGTCATTCTACGCTGAATGTTTTCTAACGAATTTATGTCCATTCTGTAATATGGAGACCAAAACTGAGCTGCGTAATCTAGGTGAGGCCTTACTAATGATGTATAAAGCTGTAATATAACCTCTGGACTTCTGTTGCTAACACTTCTTGATATAAATCCCAGTAATCTATTTCAAATCCCAGTAATCTATTTATAAATCCCAGTAATCTATTTATAAATCCCAGTAATCTATTTATAAATCCCAGTAATCTATTTGGACCAGACTAGCTTGTGCTACTAGGTCTGATGCCATGCTCCTTCCTTCAGTGGATGTGACCTGACTAGGTGGGTCATTGGTCTAAGCTGGGGGGTGACATGGACCTGCCTTGCATGGGCCAGTAGGCTTTCTGCAGTGTTCCTTCTTTATTATGTTCTTATGTATTCGGCAGGTTGGCCGGCTGGCTTTGGCTCTCTCTCTGTTTATATCTCTGCCTATCTATATCTCTGTTAAGTAAAAGGACACAAATGCAACTAATGTGACATTTTATTGTGGCAACGTTTCGCTCTCCAGGAGCTTTTTCAAGCCGTTACAAGCGATACATGGACACAGAGGGTATATATATACTCTCCAAGTGAGGTGTAATACTAGTGGTGGTAGAAGTAGTAGTGATATAAGTTGTAGTAGTAATACAATAAGGTAGAACAATCAATTTGCACATGAGTAAAAGTTGATAAAACAATTACATGGGTAGTATAAAAGTAGGTTAGACAAATATTTCTGCTGGAGGTTGGAATAGAAGGCCTGTAGGAGTGTTCCACATCTACGATGTGCTTGTGTTGAATTAGCAGGAGGACTAATTCAACACAAGCACATCGTAGATGTTGAACCTCCTACAGGCCTTCTCATTCCAACCTCCTGCAAAATATTTGTCTAACTATTTTTAAACTACCCATGTATGTTTTATCAACTTTACTCATGTGCAAATGTTGTTCTACCTATTGATTACTACTACAACTTATATCACTACTACTTCTACCACCACTAGTATCACCTCACTGAGATATATGTACCCTCTGTGTCCATGTATCTGAACGGCTGAAACTCCTGAAGCGAAACGTGCCAATAAATGTACATTAGCATTTGTGATCCTTTACTAACATATTAATCGATAATTCTACCAATATTATTACATATCTATATCTCTGTCTATCTCTCTCACATATATATATAAGTACAGTTATTATACATAGTGTAAATTACCTAGGATAACCTAAAAATTCCAGGCAAAGTGCTATACTGTGCTTCTAGTTATAAGACATAAATATGCATGATGCAATATGCATTTTTACTTGTTCAGGAATCAGGGAGCGGCTCGTAAACCAACAGTTTTACGACGCTCCCAGAGACAGAGACAAGCAGACGAAAAGACAGACACACACACAGGCAGACAGAAAGACAGATAAGCAGAGCTAGACAGACAGACAGACAGATAGATAGATAGACAGACAGACAGACAGATAGATAGATAGACAGACAGACATTTTTGTGTGTTTTAGTTTAATATCTTTATTATGCACCCCATACCCATCCTGTGGGCAGTAGTCAAAAGATTGCAGAGGTACATAATGGGTCCAGGGACTGGGCCCCAAAGTTTTGATAGCTGAGCAAGTTACAGAGGTGTAATGAACTCAGGTAGATCTGGTCACAATCATGACAAGTTACAAAGGTATTTACAGATTACAGAGGTACATAATGGGTCCAGAGACTGGGCCCCAAAGTTTTGATAGCTGAACAAGGTACACAAAGGTAATGAACTCACAAGTTTCAAAGATAATGAATCATGTAAGTAAATTTACTTACTTATGTTTATACATGGTAACAATCATGAACAAATTATAAAGTAATGAGCAATTCACTAGTCTACACAACTGTAATGAGTTATTGGTGCAAAGATTAATTGTTGGGTCTCTCTCTCTCTCACACACACACACATATATATATGAGGTAATGCTTTATTTACAGGGAGCAAAGTCAGCTTATTTTTCCAGAATGGTCTGTAATATACCACTGTGGATAAAATACTTTGACATATCTTGAACATTTCTGAGTGAGTTGTCTCTGAATTCATTAATTTTATCGCACTCCAGTACATAATGACGCAGGGTGTGACAATAGTCCAACTGACAAAGTTTACATTTCATTTGGTCTACATCTGGTGGTGGTGATTTAACCTGCCAAAGATACTTATAACCCAGCCGGAGGTGGGCGGTAGTGACATCCAAGAGTCTTCTTATTTTGTTGGATGTACCGTAGACATGTGGCTCCTCCTGCATGATAGAATGATGATAGATGGACTGACTGGTGTCAATCTCCCTGAGTCTTAAGTCAATAAAATTCAGTTGAAGTTCTTTTCATATTATTGTTCTGAAACTGCTAACTGACAAGCCAAGATTGTAATCTACCCCCTCTTTGAAAGCATACAACTTAGCCAATTTATCAGTTCTATCATGCATCTGAAGATCAATGTGAGATGGAATCCACAGCATGTGCACTCTGTCTCTACTATCAACAATCCTACCATACCTGTACACACACAACCTGCATATAGAAGAGAGGAGCTTACGACGATGTTTCGGTCCGACTTGGACCATTTACAAAGTCACACTAACATAAAGAACAGGTAGAAGGGGTTATATATAGGCCAGCAGACAGGGGAGGGCACAAGAAAGTGGTGGAGGAGTAATAGAGGAAGTAGTAGTGGTAGTGGAAGTAGTAATAGTAGTGGAATCAGTCATATTTTAGGAAAGAGGAGCACTGCAATAAAGCAGTGCTCCTCTTTCACAATTTTAACATTTTCACAATTTTAACATTAGCACCATACCTGGGGTGAAACCCTGCCAAAACTCTAAGTGCTCTCAGCCTTTCTTTGTATTGACGACAAAGGTCTCGTTACAACAGGTCCAAGTAGTGGGACCTCAAAGTCTAGATACCTGTATCTGCTTATATATTCTAGAAGAGACCCATCATGCAACTGGATCTGGCAAACTGTGCCTCTCTGTCAAGGAGAGTATCTTTGTTTTATCAGTAGAGATTATCAATCCCAGGTCCTGACACGAGGCTAGTACATGGTTAAGGATGTATTGGGTGTTGGAGAATCCGGTGGTGTGAATCATTATATCATCAGCAAAACTAATGATATAATGATTGGGCTGGCTAGGCATAGCATTAAGTAAGGCATTAATTAGAATATTGAATAGAGTGGCACTGAGCATACCTCCCTGTGGGGTTCCTAATTCAAAGTCTTTAGTTTTACTTCTATGCCCCTGGAACAACACAGAAGACTTTCTGTTGGATAGGTAGCCTTTAATCCAGCTGAGAAACCATCCTCCAACATCCATTCTGGCAAGTTCACTAATGATTACATGTCGGTTGGCTACTTCAAAAGCAGATGTAAGGTCAAGAAAGGTAGTGTATGAGCTGTCAGTGTGCAGAGTGAGAAAGGTGGCTATTTTGTGTGTAACAGTGAATACAAATAAAGCGAGGGTTCCCTGCAGTAGTGCGCATTTATCAAGTGTCACTTGGCTGTCAACAGTTCACTGACACTTGTCATAACACCATTCTTCAAGGAGTTTCATATATACTCCAGGCACACACAGGCAGATTGAAAAACAGATAAGCAGAGCTAGACAGACACAGACAGATAGACAGACAGATACAGACAGATAGATAGACAGACAGACAGAGACATGTTTGTGTGTAACAGTGAAAACAAATAAAGCGAGGGTTCCCTGAGTGCACATTCGTCAAGTGTCACTGCCTGTCAACAGTTTACTGACAGTTGTCATAACACCATGCTTCAAGGTATACTCCAGCGTGTCTAAAACATTGCTGGGACCTATAAATACTTTGTATATATTTCTAGACAATAGTAAATGACCCAGGCAGGTGAAAATGTTCACCTGTCAGTGTGATTGTAGCTATTTGAGTAGTACTATTTCAGTACCTAATATTAGTGTCAGAACAAAGATTGGCTATGAAATCACAAGAACTATTATAAATTGTAATTATCAGAACATAAAAAATATATAAATTAAAATAAAAACAAGAAAAAAAGGTATATCGGGAACACTTCTGCAAGCGGCAGGAGTCGATCTTGCTGTCAGGTGAGTATCCAGCGCCAACTTCACGGGCTTATATCTTAGTAAGTACTGACCCTAATTTTTTTCTTTTTATCTTATAACAGGACCCATGGAGCGTAGATCTACATTTGGACAGCTTAGGGGTTAATATACACCTAGGTTAATATTCACCTAGGTTAATATTCACCTAGGTTAATATTCACCTAGGTTAATATTCACCTAGGTTAATATTCACCTAGGTTAATATTCATCTAGGTTAATATAAACCTACAGTGTTTTTACAATGTCGAAACCCACTATATAAGCAGAGCATTACAGGCAAACTTAGGACTAACTTAAAATTAAGAAGGCAATAACAATTTTAGGAATTTTATGTTTACAGTCATTTGGGTGAGTGTATGTATAAAATTAGGAGCTTGCAATGTAAAATAAGGAGTTTACAATGTAGATTAGGAATTTACAAGTATGAAATTAGGAGTTTTTAACTGTCAAATCCATTTGTTCTCTAGGCTTTCTCAACTTATTAATATCACTCAAATCTTTTTCTTATTTTCAACAAAATTTGTAGATAGCATCTCCCCCACTCTCTCATTTGCTCTCATTTTACATTCGTTCTCCGCTCTCTTAATGTCTCTTTCTTTCTCTTTACAGTGGACCCTTGATTATCGTAATTAATCCGTCCCAGAGAGTCTGACGAAATTCAAAGAAACAATGTAAATCCAATTAATCAGTTCCAGACACCCAAAAGTAGTAGGTTGGTAGACAGCAACCACCCAGGGAGGTACTACCGTCCTACCAAATGAGTGTGAAACATAAGCCTGTAATTGTTTTGCATGATGGTAGGATTGCTGGTGTCTTTTTCTGTCTCATAAACATGCAAGGTTGCAGGTATGTCTTGCTACTTCTACTTACACTTAGGTAACACTACACATGCATGTACAAGCATATATATATGTTATGGGGTATTATGGACTTGTTATGGGGGCTATGGAACCCAGCATGTATTGTAGTAATTAAGTAACATGAATACCTAATTATATTGAATTATTCAGAATTGCTAATGAGGTCTTAGGTCAGGCCACCCTAAAGACTTCAAAGAGCTGAATTACCTGATTTCTCAATATAATAGGTTATAAAAAATATAAATGCACATTTTTATAAGTACTAGTTATAAGTTGCATGTCTCATTGTAATAACACAAGATATATTGAGAGTACATGTGGAGATGTGCAAAGTGATGTGTTTTTGTTTGAGGGGGAGGAGCTTAGAGAGACTCCTGCTTCCCACAATCCCTTCTCCTGGAACATGGCTGATGCAGTGAGCTGGTATTGTATTTAGCTGACCTTAACCTTGTGTTTCTGGGCAGAATGAGTGTCCAAGAAGTAATGGAGGGTTGTAGATCGATGTTACCATGATATTCTGTGATCTTCAGTGTATCAAGACACTGGAGGGTTAAGAAATGTTAAGAAAAGGAAAGGTAAATGTGAGAGTTAACCTCTTATTGGGGAATAACGTAATGGGTCTGTTAGACAGTGAAGGTAGTTATGGTGCTGGGGTATATGTAAAACCACTAGTAGTGTTACTACCACCTTCAGGCTAAGACCTTATTTTTCCCTAGCAGTATCCTGCGGGACACGACTAGCTTTTGTGAGACTCCGTCTTTGTAAGACTCCGTCTGGAGGTGGGGGTGTTATGGGGTATTATGGACTTGTTATGGGGGCTATGGAACCCAGTATGTATTGTAGTAATTAAGTAACATGAATACCTAATTATATTGAATTATTCAGAATTGCTAATGAGGTCTTAGGTCAGGCCACCCTAAAGACTTCAAAGAGCTGAATTACCTGATTTCTCAATATAATTGGTTATAAAAAATATAAATGCACATTTTTATAAGTACTAGTTATAAGTTGCATGTCTCATTGTAATAACATAAGATATATTGAGAGTACATGTGGAGATGTGCAAAGTGATATGTTTTTGTTTGAGGGGGAGGAGCTTAGAGAGACTCCTGCTTCCCACAATCCCTTCTCCTGGAACATGGCTGATGCAGTGAGCTAGTATTGTATTTAGCTGACCTTAACCTTGTGTTTCTGGGCAGAATGAGTGTCCAAGAAGTAATGGAGGGTTGTAGATCGATGTTACCATGATATTCTGTGATCTTCAGTGTATCAAGACACTGGAGGGTTAAGAAATGTTAAGAAAAGGAAAGGTAAATGTGAGAGGTGAGCCATGTGCTTTGGTGAGGCTAGTTATATGTTTAGAAGTGGAGACCTGTACATTATATGTATATAAATACCTCTTAATATAGCTCTATTTTTATAATGTTGGTTTAAATAACCTTTTGAGAGGAATGTGAGAGGACCAATAAGTTTTCAGATGCAGCAGCTAAGCATGAGTAAGTATCATTTTAGGATATAAATATCCTCCTTTTACCCTAAGACCTTTTAAGTAAATATCCTATGCTAGTACATGTAGAACCATGATGATAATAGGGGAAAATAACATAACAATATACTAACCCCTCTGGATTTTTCTTCTTAGTTCTTGTTCTTTTTTATTTCTGCTTATCTCCATGGGGAAGTGGAGAAGAATTTTTCCTCTGTGAGCTATGCGTGTCGTAAGAAGCGACTAAATGCCGGGAGCAATGGGCTAGTAACCCCTTCTCCTGTATAAATTACTAAAAAGAAGATAAGGAAAAACTTCATAAAATTGGGATGTTTAAATGTGCGTGGATGTAGTGCGGATGATAAGAAAGAGATGATTGCTAATGTTATGAATGAAAAGAAGTTGGAAGTACTAGTCCTAAGCGAAACAAAGCTGAAGGGGGTAGGCGAGTTTCATTGGGAAGAAATAAATGGGATTAAGTCAGGAGTATCTGAGAGAGTTAGAGCTAAGTAAGGGGTAGCAATAATGTTGAAGGATCAGTTATGGAGAGAGAAGAGGGAACATAAATGTATAAATGCAAGGAGTATGTGGATTAAAATAAGGGTCGGATGTGAAAAGTGGGCCATAATAAGTGTGTATGCACCTGGAGAAGAGAGGAGAGAGAGAGATTTTGGGAGATGTTAAGCGAGTGTGTAGAAACTTTTGAACCAAGTGAGAGAGTAATCGTGGTAGGAGACCTAAATGCTAAAGTAGGAGAAGCATTTAGAGAGGGGGTGGTAGGTAAGTTTGGGGTACCAGGTGTAAATGATAATGGGGAGCATTTGATTGAACTTTGTATAGAAAGGGGTTTGGTTATAGGTAACACATATTTTAAGAAAAAGAGGATAAATAAGTATATACAAGATATGATGTAGGGCGAAATGATAGTAGTAGTTTGTTGGACTACATATTGGTAGATAAAAGACTGTTGGGTAGACTTCAGGATGTACATGTTTATAGAGGGGCCACAGATATATCAGATCACTTTTTAGTTGTAGCTACAGTGAGAGTAAAAGGTAGATGGGATACAAGGAGAATGGAAACAGCAAGTAAGAGAGAAGTGAAGATTTATAAACTAAAGGAGGAGGCGGTTAGGGTAAAATATAAACAACTGTTGGAGGACAGATGGGGTAGTGAGAGTATAATCAGTGGGGTAGAAGAGGTATGAGGTAAGTTTAAGAATATAGTGCTAGAGTGTTCAGCAGAAGTTTGTGGTTATAGGAAAGTGGGTGAGGGAGGGAAGAAGAGCAATTGGTGGAATGATGATGTAAAGAGAGTAGTAAGAGAGAAAAGTTAGCATATGAGAGGTTTTTACAAAGTAGAAGTGATGCAAGGAGGGAGGAGTATATGGAGAGAAAAAGAGAGGTTAAGAGAGTGGTAAAGCAGTGTGAAAAGAGAGCAAATGAGAGGGTGGGTGAGATGTTATCAACAAATTTTGTTGAAAATAAGAAAAAGTTTTGGAGTGAGATTAACAAGTTGAGAAAACCTAGGGAAAAATTGGATTTGTCAGTTAAAAATAGGAGAGGAGAGTTATTAAATGGAGAGTTAGAGGTGTATCGGGAAGATGGAGGGAATACTTTGAGGAATTGTTAAATGTTGATGAAGATAGGGAAGCTGTGATTTCGTGTATAGGGCAAATACATCATGCTATTTAGAAACAGAGCCTTAAATACATTTGTCAGCCTTATTTGCTACTATGGATGGGTTTTTGATTAGTCTGTCCAATGTAGCTTTTTCTTTCTTCTTCAGGTTTCTCCTGAGGTAGAACGGTTTGGACAGGGCCTCCGTCTGGGGGAAGTTCGTGAGGCAGTGAGTAGAATGAAAGGGGGTAAAGCAGCTGGGATTGATGGGATAAAGATAGAAATGTTAAAGGCAGGTGGGGATATAGTTTTAGAGTGATTAGTGTTTTTATTTAATAAATGTATGGAAGAGGGTAAGGTACCTAGAGATTGGCAGAGAGCATGCATAATTCCTTTGTATAAAGGCAAAGGGGACAAAAGAGAGTGTAAAAATTATAGGGGAATAAGTCTGTTGAGTATACAGTCATACCTCGGTTAACGATATTAATCCGTCAGAGAGGGCATATCTGTAACTGAATCAATCGTTATCCGAATCAATTTTCCCCATAAGAAATAATGGAAATAAAATTAATCCGTTCCAGACTTCCAAAAGCAGTAAAATAAAATATTTTTTAGAACTTTTTGACATTAAATAATACACAATTTAATGAACATTAAAGAAATACATGTAAATATAGTACAATAACATGTCACTTACATTTATTGAAGAGTTGTTGATGTGTGGAGGACGGGAGGAGGGGAAAGGATGGAGTATAGTATGCTAGTGTTTGGAAGGGGAATCCCCTTCCATTAACACTGCAGGTGGCAAGTTCTTTTCTGGGGTTACTGGCCTTTTTCTTTTAATGCCACTAGGACCAGGTTGAGAGTCACTGGACCCCTCTCTAACCAAAAATCTGTCCAGGGAGCTCTGTGTCTGGCGATTCTTTAACACATCCCTGAAATGACACACCACTGTGTCATTGTACAGGTTGCCAGCACGGCCTGCAACAGTATGGTTAGGGTGATATTCATCCATAAAGCCTTGCACATCAGTCCATTTGGCACAGATCTCCCTAATCCTTGAAGAAGGCACCTTCTTCCATCTCTGTTCCTCCACCTCCTCCTCTGGACCATTGTCCTGACCTGTGGTCTCTTGTTGCAGTTGCTGTTGAAGCTCTTGCAGATCTTCAGTGGTTAGCTCTTCCTTGTGCTCCTCCACCAACTGTTCCACATCCTCACCACTTCCCTCCAACCCCATGGACTTGCCCAGTTCCACAATTTCTTCCACAACAGGCTCAGGCTCAGGGTTCTGAGGCTCAGCCTCAAAACCTTCAAAATCCCTCTCTAGGACACAGTCTGGCCACAATTTTCTCCAGGCAGAGTTCAAAGTCCTGGTAGTCACTCCCTCCCAAGAATTACCTATAAGGTTTACACAATGTAGGATATGGAAATGGTTTTTCCAAAAGTCTCTTAGGGTTATATTCATGTCTGTGGTCACATCAAATCACTTTTGAAACATTGCTTTGGTGTAATAATAATAATAATAATAATAATAATAATAATAATAATAATAATAATAATAATAATTTTATAATAATATTTTTATTTCATTGCATGTTACAAGTATACATAGTTATTAGTAGTTACAAGTATAAAACTGTAATGCAAGGAGAGCCACTGGCATGCCATGGCATTAGGGGCAGCTTATTCTAAATACTTATTCACTAAGTACTTAATACTAGAGAAATTGATTGAGTTTATTCTAGTTATATATCATTTCAATTTACAATATGATTATATATACGTACTATTAAAAAGACAATACTAGAGAAATTGGTTAAGTTTATTCTAGTTGTATATTTTATTTCAAGTTACAATATGTTGATGCTATACTAGTAAAATAACAATACTAGAGAAATTTATTGAGTTTCTTCTAGTTATATATTTTATTTCAAATGACAATATGATATGAAATTGAAATTGCAACAAGTGTTAAGGAGGATGACAATATAAAACTGAGATTATCTTAAGTAAAATAACATTGGGTTTGAATGTTTGTTACAGTATGAGTATTTAGTATAGGGTGAGTAGGTGATTTTTGAGAAGAGTCTTGAATTGATTTTCCGACAAGGTTAACTTAATATTTAATGGTAATGAATTCCAGATTCTGGGGCCCTTTATGTGCATAGAATTTTTACATTGGTTAGTATGGACTCGGGGTATGTCAAATAGTGATCTGTGTCTTGTGTCGTGGTTGTGGGACTTATTAAAGTTGTTGAGGAGAATTTTGAGCGGATGGTTGATATTAGCATGAAGAGTTTTATGTATGTAGAAGGCACATGAATAGGTATGAGTATCTTTTACAGTGAGTAGTTTTAATGTTTTGAATATAGGTGGAGTATGATGTCTAGAGTGGGAATTTGTTATCATCCTGACTGCAGCCTTTTGCTGGGTTATGAGTGGTCTAAGGTGATTTAATGTTGTTGAGCCCCATGCACAGATTCCATAGGTGAGATAAGGGTAGATAAGAGAATGATATAGTGCAATGAGAGCTGGTTGTGGCACATAATAGCATATCTTTGATAATATACCTACTGTCTTTGAGATTTTCTTGGAAATTTGTTGTATGTGTGTTTGGAATTTAAGACTACTGTCAAGGTGGATTCCTAGGAATTTTCCCTCTGTGAGTCTTGTGATGGGTGAACCATTGAGCGTTATGTTAAGTGGAACATTTGTGGCTTTGTTTCCAAACTGAATGAAGTAGGTCGTGTCAGTATTGAGAGTAAGCTTATTTGTCTTCATCCATGTTGATATTTTCTGTAATTCGGCACTAACAGTGTTGGCTAGTATGACTGGGTTTGGGTGAGAGAAGACATATGTTGTGTCATCTGCAAATAATATGGGTTTGAGTAGTTGTGATGCATTCGGTAGGTCGTTTATGTAAATGAGGAATAGGAGTGGCCCCAGGACGCTTCCTTGAGGGACTCCGACTGTAATTTGTTGTGTGGAAGAGTTCTCTCCATTTGTATACACGTACTGGCTTCTGTTGCTAAGGTACGACTTTAGGTAGTTGAGTGGGTGCCCCCTAATACCATAGTGCACTAATTTTGTGAGCAATAAATCATGGTCGACTGTATCAAATGCTTTGCATAGGTCTATGAAGATTCCCAATGGGAATTCTTTCTTCTCAAGTGCGGTGTATATTAACTCTAACATGTTTGTTATAGCATCGTTTGTGCTCTTGTTAGTCCTGAATCCAAATTGACAGGTTTGGTCACCTCCTTTGTGGATCGGGGTGACCCTAGCTATTTTGAGAATTGATGGGAAGGTAGAAGATTCAATGGATTTATTGAATAATGCTGCTATAATTGGTGACAGTACGTGTGAAGCTTTTTTGTACATAAAGGGTGGTAAGCTGTTTATGTCTCCTGCTTTGTTTTTAACCCTTTCAGGGTTTTTGACGTACTAGTATGGCTTACGCGCCAGGGCGTTTGACGTACTAGTACGCATAAATTCTAGCGGCTTCAAATCAAGCGGGAAAGTGCTGGTAGGCCTACATGTGAGAGAATGAGTCTGCGTGGGCAGTGTGCGCAGTAGGAAAAAAATCGGGGAGCCAGTGGTGCATTGTGGGAACACCATCTCAGTCCACCTTGTCCACCATGAATCGCAGCAAGAAACACTTTACTCCTCGGCAAATTGGGACATTATTATTCCCCAGAGACAGTTCTAACAGTGATGGGGATGTCAGTGAAGGTGACTTTCAAGGTTTTGACGCGGTTGTGACTGAAAATAATGACGATAATACCGGTAATAGTGAGGTAAACCCAGACGACCCACAACCTTCCACCTCTGGTGCTGTGGCGTCTTGTTCACGCTCAGTTGTACCAAAACGAAAGAGGAAATTGTTATTTACTCATACCCAGGACTCAGATGTGAGCAATGGTGATGATAGTGA
>WNWK01026384.1:0-27440 GCA_009830355.1 Cherax destructor | reverse complement strand
TTTTGGACCCTTTTGGGTAATGTTATTTACCTCTTCATGTTTTGGAATTTTTTCCCTGGGATTTACGACACACAAGCCCATGGTACCCGAATCGGTCTGCTGCTTCACTGCCACAAATACACCTGTGTTGGGCGAGAATAAGGGCGGCAAGTCAAGGGGGGCAACCCAAAGGGATGGCCCGGTGGGTCGAGGCGTGTGCCAAGGCTGGGTTAAAAAAGATCACAGTAAACAGGTGATATCAAAATATGCAAAAACAACCACTATAAAAAAATAGGGGAAATTTCCCAAGCGTTTTGTGACTACTCATTTATCAAAAAACTATAAAAGGAAACATGACAAAAAAGGCAAAAAGGGGGCCCAGAATACACCTAAAGTCACATCACCCCAACAAAGACAACCCCTCACAGTAGCGTAACATCTCACGACTCTGTGAAGGGGAAAACATAAGAAAGGACCGGGAAATTTTTCCCCCAAGAATTAAGATTAGCCCAATTTATCATTAAATATTTCCCCAAATTTTATTAAATTATAAATGAACCCAAATTTTTATAAAAACCCAAAAAGAAATATTCATATTATTTTCAAAACTGCTTTTAATGAAACATGATTCTATTATTTCCTCTCAACCATGGACTTGCTTGATACAATTTTCCCAAATTTTTTGAAAATCAATTGGATGGTTAAAGTCTCTCCATGAATAAATAGAGCTTTTGGAATTTTGGGTCCAGTTCTAATGCTATATTTATGTTTTTTTTTAATCTTAGTTCAAGATTTTTACCAGTTTGACCATAATAAACTTTATCGCATATTTTACGGGGAATCTTTATAGAAAAATTCCGTCAGCTTTTTTGGGGGAAATTTTTTTATCAAAATTATTTTTACTGTATCAAGTTTTTTAAATACAACTTTGATTTTAAAAAATTTTAAAAAAGGGAAAAGGATATCAACCAAGTTTTAAAGGAAAGGGGAAAACCCAAAATATTTTTTTTTAAAAAAAGGTTAAAAACCTTTTGGTTGAAAAAAGTTTTTCATATTTCCTTGATAATTGACTAAAAAACCCGGGGGGTTCCTTTTATTTTTCATAGTGGTTGTTTTGCATATATATATATATATATATATATATATATATATATATATATATATATATATATATATATATATATATATATATATATATAAAATATATATATATATAATTAAAATTTGGTGGTTATAGAATACAAATTCTCGCTCGGGTTTATTTGACAAAAACGGTCTTGACAAAGAGACCAAACTCACTTGTTTCTTATATGCCCGACATTTAAGTTGGGCTACAAAAAAAATCATTTTTTATCAATTTGCGTTTTTTTTTTTACTAATGAAGATTCAGTAATTATAATACTGTGTACAAAACTAACGAAGACGTAATGATAAATGTGATCATTTTGAAAAAATTAAACCAATTTTTCAATATAGATTTAAAATATTACTGAACGTAATTGTAAATTTTCTTCATATATCTTTTTTTTTTTGGGCCAATAAGTTAAGCAATTTGAGTAATATCCATATACTTTTTAAAAACATTGAAACCAATTTCCCCTTTAAATTTTTTAAAAAAGGGGGAAGACCTTGGTCAGGTGACCCAAAACCCGCTGTGGGTCATCATGTGACCCACGCCCGGAAACCTTGTCCTCTTTTAAGACAAATAACCTAACTATACATAAAAAGTGAATTGGGAAAAAAATAGTATTTAAAAACAATTTAACCTTTCAGACCCGACTGACGGGGTAGAAGACGGTCAAAAACCCTGGTGGGAAAGCTTTTCTCAGGCTTTGAAGATGAGTATGTAACAATTAAAATCTTCATTTTTAATTTTATGCTAATACTACTAACTTATCTTCCTTCCTGGGTTTGGCGTGAAACTGCCGATATAACGGTAGTTGCCCACAAAGATAAGCTGATCCATAAAACAATGTTCACTAGCAATAATTGTCATTTCACCAAGAAAGATAAACCAGGTCATTCTGACACTCCCTGGGCTTCGGACAATTTTTTCCTACATATATATATATATATATATATATATATATATATATATATATATATATTTTGGGAAATATAGAGAGGATGAAACAAAATAGAATGATTTGGGAGTGAATAAATATGTAGTGGGGGGGTGGCGGGGAGGGTCGGCCTAAAAAAGGTTGGAGGGGGGGGGAAAGGGGGTTTTTGCGTGAGCGTGTTAGATAGGGCGAATGAAGACAATTGGTTTTTACTTTGACGTGCTGTTGGAGTGTGGGCAAGGTAACATTATGTTTGAGTCCTGGAGATGGGAAGTTCAGTCCCGGCACTCGGGAAGGGGGGGGTGTTAGTGTTTCGTTTTGACCCCTGTAGTGTAAGCACGCCTCCCAAGGGAACCAGTGATAGTGAATGATGATAAAAAGTTTTTTTTTTTGTCAACCAGCCTGCCTTGGGGGGAAACGGCCTATGTGTTAAAAAAAATAATATATATATATATTTATATATTGGCCGAATTGGTAAAACTGGTCAGTTAGCAAGTCCATTCTAAAATTTACTCATGTACGTTTAAAGATATATTTTTTTTTTTACTCTACATGAATGGATTAATAAAAACACACAAAAAACCAAAATAATGGTTAGAAAATTTTTAGCTCCATAGGTTCAGTTTCCTATAAATTATCTAAATGGCTTGTTAATATTTTGAGCCCAATTTTTGGAAAAAATTTTTAAATTTAATGTTATAAATAACATAGATTTAGTGGATAAATTAAGCACCTTGACTGACTTGAATGATTTTGACAGGTTAGTTTTTTTTACTTTCCCTTTTTTACAAAAATTTTTGTTGATGATTTTTTTTAAATTTTTTATCAGATGAGTTTTTTAAAATTTTGATTTACCATTGCTCATTCCTACTAGTGATGAAAAATTTTTCTTTAATGATGAGCTTTTCACTCAGATGTTTGGTATGGGAAGGGAAATTTCCCCTCTTTCCTGTCCTTTGTAATTCATACATGAATTTTTTTTTTTAAAAAAGATTGCTTAACACAATCCTTCCTAATAGAGCTAAAAGGTATGGGGTATGTTGATGACATTTTTTTGTCTTATGCCCAAGAATGTAGACATAAACCATTTCCCCCGTTAAATTAAATCATTTATCATTAAATTAAATAATTTAACTCATTCTATAAATTTTTGTTGAGTTCAAAGAAAAAAAATTCATTGACTTTCTAGATGTTTTAATTATTAAAGGGAAAATGATTTTAAATTTTAAATTTACAGAAAACCAACAAATAACTGTTCCTATGTAAAAATTATTCTTCCCCATCAAGATAGTTAAACTGTTGGTATTCTCTTAATGTTTTTGAGAGCTTTTCGTATTTGTAGTCCAGAGTTGTGGGTTATACATCCCCGCAATTCCCCCTTGGGACCTCCAGACGTGTTTTCCCCTATTATGTCCTTCTTTTTGCTTCTTCTCTGTTTTCCCCTTCCCCCAAAGCTCATCAAAATCCCATCGGGTTTTGATGAGCATTCCTTCCTCCCCCCCCTTTTTTCCCCTCTGTTTTTCCCCTCAGGATCTGATATTCCGTTAAAAAGATGGCATCTTTATCATTCCTGTGAGGTTTTGGTTTTTTTGTGAGAACTATGATGTCCGGACTATTGACTATTTAAAAGCCCTCTTCCCACTTATTTTTATTCCTTCAGCTTTGGGGAAAATTTACATTAGTTTCCTCTCCATCACTGTGTTCGGGGGGTCTGTGAGGGGGGGGGACCTGGCAGTGTGATGTGGGATTCTGCGGGTAGTGGGGGGGGGATGTAAGTGGGGACTGTGGTTTGTTTTGGGGAAGATGTTTTGGGTTTGGGGGATACGGGGGGTGGTTCTGTGGGGCTTATGCTTTTCTGTGCCGGGTCGGGTTGTCCTCTTCTGATTATGCCCTTTGTCTCTTTTCCCTAGCCCCTTTGGCCTTTGTACTCTCCCTCAGCTCCTGTCATTCTTTTTTTGTTCTGTTTTGGGAATTGGGCCCCGGGGTTTCTCTTGCAGGACCCTGTTTCGTCTGATTTTTCCTTGAAAATTAGCTTAACCAGCATCCCCCCTTAAAATACCCCTATTCTCTAAAATTTACTATCTAAAGTCATGTCCTCCTCACCTTTTTTTTTATAATGTTTTCAATCTCCTGTTTTTCTTCCTCCCAAACTTTAAAGGTTTCCCCCCTCTCCCCCTCCCATTGCCTTTCCATCTTTTTTGTCTCGGGGGCCCCAAAATTTTCCTGTAGCTGTTGGTGGCATGGGTACAAGAAGAGGGGGGGAAGGGAAGTGAGAGAAAGGAAAAGGGGGAAAAGGGGAAAGGGGGGAAGGAGAAAGGGGGGGGAAGAGGATGGGGAAGTTGGGAGAGAGGCGTGTGTAAAGGGAAAGGAATGTGGGGAGTGAGGGTAGGGAGGGGGGAGAGGGAGGAGGGAGAGAGGGGGAGGGGAGACAGTGACAAAGGGGGGACACAATGTGGATGTGGGAAAGAGGAGGGAATAAGGGGAGAGGGGGGGACAGTCACAAGGGGGAAAGGAAGGGGGGGACAGTCACGGGGGGAGAGAGAAGAGAAAGAAAATGGGGAGAGGGGGGGGGGAAAGGGGGGGGGGATGTAAAAGGGGTTTTTTTAGGGTTGATGTTTGGGGGGTTGGGGGTGGTGGGTGTGTGTACTCACCTTTTTTGTGGTTGCAGGAGCCGGGGGTTCCCGCTCCTGGCCCCGCCTCTTCACTGGTTTCTCAAGGGCCCTCTCCCTGCTCCTTTAGCTTTATCATACCTCATCTTAAAGTTTTGTATGGTTCCTGCCTTTCCCCTATGTCACTTACCAGTCTATTCCACTTCCCGAGAACTCTGTGACTGAAGAAATCTTCCTAACATCCCTTTTACTCACCTGGTCTTCCTTCTAATTGTGACCCCTTGTTTCTGTGTCTCATCTCTGGAACATCCTGTCTCTGTTTACCCATCTATTCCTCCCCCAGTATTTTTTATGTCGTTATCCCGTCTTCCCCAACACTCCGTCCTCCCGTGTTGTCAGGCTGATTTCCAACCTTTCTTTGTAAACATTCCTCTTAGCTCAGGGCTAGCCTTGTTGCAAACCTTTGCACTTTCTCTAATTTCTTGATGTGCTTGACCAGGTGTGGGGTTTCCCAAAATGGTGCTGCATCTCCGAAGGGGCCCGATGTAAAGGTGTCCCCCGAATCTTTAACAATTTCTTACTGAGGTATCAGAACACTATTCTCAGGTTTGCCAGGCGCCCCAAAATGCTGCAGCAGGTATGTGGTTTATGTGCACTTGGGGGCGTGCTCCGGATTATTCTCATCCCAAGATCTTCTTTGCCCTTTTCCCATCTTCATGACTTTGCATTTAGGTTAAATTAAGGGCCAGTTTCTGGACCAGGTGTCCCCCTGTCCAGGTCTCTTTTTAGTCCTGACTGATCCTCATCTGATTTAATTCTCTTCATTAACTCCACATCATCGGGAACAGGGACACTTCTGAGTCTATCCCATCCATATGCCATTCACAAAACCAAAAATAGCACTGGTCCTGGGACGGGCCCCCTGAAAAGACCCTCCGCCACAGGGGGGGACTGTGATGAACTGTGTAAAAGGCCTTCTTCCAGTCCAAGAAAATGCAGTCAACCCACCACTCACTCTCGTGTCTTACTTCTGCTACCTTGTCATAAAAATCCAGTAGGTTTGTGACAAGGGGTTTTCCTTCCATGAATCCCTTGGTTTCGTTTATAATCTTGTTCCATTCCAGGTTTCTCCACCACTCTCCTTTGGGTAATCTTCTCCATGACTTTGCATATATAAAGTCAGTGACACTGGGAAAGGGCCCCTTGTCAGGGTGACCAAAAACTCCAGCTGCGGTTTATCATATGACAAGACTTCCCCTTCAGGGGAAAAACTTATCTTGTTTCCTGACTAACCTTACCTAAAGCATGAGAGATATAATTGAAAACATATTTGCAACGGGTTGGGTATCTTTATTGTTGAAACTTTTGGCTACACAGTAGGCTTCTTCAGTTAAATACAGAGGCAGCAGGTATAGTAGTGAAATGAAGATGATATAATAGTCCATCAATTTTGGAAAAAAAGTAATTGAGGTGGTAAAGTTTTTAAGTGGTCAGCCCCTCATCCGGGAAAGAGTTCAGCTTCAGATGGGAGATTTTCCTTCTACTAGTGTGTCCCATCCCCTCCCAAATGTCGTCGTGACCCCAACCTCACTTTTAAAGAACATTCTCATGGTTCGGGCTCATCCATTTGGACAGAGGCAACATCCATCCATCGAGTCACGAGACGGGGCCCCGGAATAAATGGCATTTTTCTGGAAGGAAGAGGTCACGATTTTCCCCAGTGACTCAACTGAGGACTCAGATTTGGAAAAGGGGTGCAATTCTGGCAATAAGGCCGCAAGACCACTGACTGGACCCCCTGAGCTCTTGGGACAGGGGAAGGGATGAAGAAGGCTGGCAGGTAGCAGGGCCTCGAAATTCCCAGAGGGCAAAATTTTTCCCTTTTGCCCTCAGATCGGGAAAAGAAAAAGCCATCTGCAGGCAACAAATTCAAGTTCAAAAGGAAAGGATACCACGACAATACGTATTCTCCCAATAATTCACCCCCAGAAGAAACATAACCTTAAGATATTGGGTGTCCCAAATCTGAAAGGAAGTTTATTCTCACCCCCAAAGGGCACAAGTCCTTTAGGGGACTGCAGAAGGTGAACGACCTGGAATCAGCACTTGTTCTGGGGCTAAAAACCATAGAGTGGGTAACAAAAAACATACTAGTATGCTATCCAAACATGCCTCTTGATGCAGTCCATAGTAACAAAAACATACTGACATGGGGCGGGTCCGAGCCGAAAAAGGGCGGCAACGTACCTACGAGGCAGGTCTAGATACCATAGAGGACCTCTTGCAGCTTTGTAAATGGTACAAGTTGGACCACATCGTCGTCCCAAACCCCCTCCCTCCCCATGTGTTTGTGTATTGTTCCAGTCAGGGGATTGTGCCTTTTTTTTTAAAAATCCCGGTTATGATGTGCAACCCGGTGCTTCGGGGGGCAGGGTACAACCACCTCAGCGCCTGATGTCAGTTTAAGGAAATATATGGCATCCGTGGCGGGTCTCACCTGCCCAAAGGCTGCTTGCAAACTGTGGTAAAAAGCAGCGTGTCTAAATCCTGCACTCCCCAGAGATGCTCTGCCACGTAAAAGGCAGCAGGGAAAAACCATGGTTGTCCAGTCCCCAACATCAAGGACCCCTCACCTCTGAGCAACAGCCTGTCCAGAGACGGCTACAGTAACAGTGGATTCAGGGGCCATTTTCCCCTGGCCACAGTGGAAAAGGGGCTGAAAAAACATACGACGGGTTCGTGCCCTTGCTCAGCCAGCTTCTGATACTATTGCTCAAACTCCCATCTGTCAACGGCGGTCAATGGGCCCCATGATGCAACAGCGGGGCCATACCCACCCGCGTAAACCCTAGCACCAAAACAGTTACCAGTGGGGAAAAGGCCTCCGGGCGGCGGTCTGGAGTTTTGAGACTCTGTGACCGGGGGTAAACCCCCCACCCGTGGTATTTTTTTTTTTGGGATCATTGTATTTCCCAAGAGAGCACAACAGAAACCCCTGTACCCTGAGCCATTGAATGTCTAAAATCACGTTTCCCAATATCATCTGAGACTTGGGCTGGGAAAGGGAAAACCCAAAGACATTCAGTTTCCCCTAAAGAAGACCTTCTGAACATATACATGATGGAGGAAAAAGAGTCCAAGGTTTATTTTCAAGGGGGACCCCTCCACCCAACACAGGACCCAGGATAATGATAGGGGGGAGCCCGGTGGGGAGGCATAACATCTCCCCCCGCACAAGGCTCCCGGCGAAAAAAAAATTAGAAAAAAAAATGAAAAATTTAGTTTTGGTATAGAAAATGCCCAACACTCTGTCAATACAAGGTACAAAAACCAATGTCCAACTACGTTTTTACAAGTAATTATTACAGCTATTTATATCATGTATGGTGACCCGGTTTCCACGAACATGACTGCTCGCATCCCGTAATTTTTTTTGTTTTTTTTTCGTTTTTTTTTTCCCATTCCTTGTTTTTTCATTCCCAATGGTATAATTGACTATTTGGCATCATATGACTATGGGGGGGTTTATCTGAAGACTTCCAGCCAATCGGAACCTTTAAAAATTCCCGCTCTAGTGACTGGGGGAAAATATAATTTTTTTATTACTCTAAAATCATCTAAAATGACTAAATAAACACTAAAAAAAAAACATATAAACATGATATATACACTGGGTTTAAAAAAATAGGCCATAATTTTGGGGACTGTATTTCGAAAGGTTTTTTGATATAAAAAATTTTTTCCCCTTTATCTTTTCTCCTCTATGACGGGGAAATAAAAGAAAAAGGTTTTTGGAGGGAATAACAACACTGAAACACCCCGTAGACACTAAAAACAACAGAGATTTTCGCGAAAAAAAAAAAACCGAGCCCTAGGGGGTTTCACCGCTATCTGGGGAAAAAAGTTATTGACCTATTTGATGAACCTCCCATTTTTTGGGAAATAAATCAATAATATTGACAGGAATCATTAAACAATGATAGTTTTACAATGTTTACAGAAAAGGTATTTGCAATTTTCCCAAACTTTTTTTGGTTTGAGTGGAGTAAAGGGCAAGATATTTTGCAAATAAAAGAAACTGAGGAACTTTTTTTTTTGTGGGAATAACTAGAGATAATTACACGAATACCTTTTCCCTGAAAAAAATTGCATTAGCATTGTTTTATACGCACCAAGTCTCAAATCCACCTTTGTTGTGCCATTTTTGGCTGATTTAAATTTTTAAATGGAATCTTCATGGAATTTTCAGTAAATAATTTTGTTATCTTTTGTTTTTTGGGCAATCTTATTGAAACTAAAGAGAATGGGTCCATAAACTCTTCCTTCACGTGCAAGAAAAATGAAAGAAATCGGACGAACGGGAAAAAAAAAAAGGACTAAATTGGAACGTTTTCCCCTGAAGGCCCCCAACCTTTGTTGAACACAAAAATATTTTGCCATGGAACGCACAGGGCCCCACAGCAAGACTGGCCACAAAACCCAACAATTAGATCGGCATTTTTGAGTCCTCAAGGGGTGATCAAAAAAAACCCCGTGTCAGGACCAGTTCCTGACTAGTCAGTCAGTCAGTTTTTTCACCTTCTTATCTTTCCCAGGATGGGGGACTGACCATTTAAAATTTTTTTTTTCTATTTTGATAAAACTGATTACATCTTCTTTTCCACTGCTACACCTGCTGCCCTCTGTATTTGACTGAAAAAGTCTATTTTGTAGGCAAACTTTCAAAATAAAGATACCTAACTGTTGTACATGTGTCTTAATCATCAACGTGGCATATTATCCATTTTCAACAAAGATATATAGTAAAAAGGAAGTTTTCTTTGTACAGTAAACCTTGTTTAAAATGACTAATATAAGTATTTTTTTTCCAGGGGTGTAAATCTTGACAAAGCAAATATTTCCGGGAAGGTACAGACAGCATATACCGGGGAACGGTGACCCTCAAAATTTAAAATTTTTTGTTTTTTTGTGTTGAAATAAATACGCGGGAAAAAAGGTGCAGAGATGGTTCATGAACTTGATTTTCTTTATTAGAAACCTTTCATATAAAAAATTGGTAGAAACCATTAATACATACTTTCGGGAAAGGCGTTGAGTTAGTGGAGATTGTGATTGAAGAAACAAAAAACTGAATAAATAAAGTTAATATAAATAAATTGAACATTTCTAACCCAAAAAAGAACTGAATAATGGATTCAAGATGAAGAAATTTATATTTAGAAAGGGTATTGAAAACTGGTTTTGGGATTAGGGGTTGTAAATGAGGAAAACAAACTCCTAGGTACACACCAGACAAGAAGGGGCAAACAAAATCTTTTTTAAAAAACTGATAGACCTTCCACTCGTATTGGTGGTAAGTGGCGGGAGAATAGATGGGTTTTCAATCCGTGGATGGGGGCGGAGTGCATCTGGGTGCGACCATTTCTTCAACGCATCCTCGATTTGGGTTTTTTTACAGAAGCAGCCATTTTGGAAAACCCAGTCGTCCCCATCATGGCAAACTGCTACATCCCGGTACTCAAAAACCCTGGCCAATAATAACGATATTTCATCACCACAGCAACAAAGGAGGAGGAGTGGTCGTCCTCAACCGTACAGAATACGTTAATAAGATGCAAGATTTTCTAAAAACCCCCCTATTACATACTCTTCCGTCCCCGAACATACATGGAAGAAAGAAACAGATTTCTTTTCAAAGACCAACAACATACCAGGAAATCAAAACAAGACAAAAAACTCTTTTGCCTCGTCCTTACCAGCCCCAAGTCAGCAAAAGGGGTTTATGGTTTCCCCCAAGACCCAAAAAACAAATGTGCTTATGAGACCTATTACATCTAGTTTTTGGCAGCCCCCCACAGGCTAGCGGGGTTTTTGGGTATTTTCGAAATTTCTGGGTACGATTAGTCAGGTTCACTTAAAGCATTCGGGAAAAACTTAACCGGGAGGATCTCCAAATGAATGAAAAGGGAAACTTGCAAGTTTCGACGTCACTCCCATTTACCAATTTTCCCAAACCCGATCAAGCCATTGATTTTTTTCCCAAGTTAATTAACCTTGATGCAAATTACCTGTTCTTTGGGATGTTGTGACCTTTTTGGAATTATGTGTTCTAAAACCCTTTTTTAGGTTTGAAGACAAAGTATAAACAACTGTTCTCTGATGGGCACCCCCTTTTGTCAGTACTAGCCAATTTATATATGATGGACCTAGAATCCCGACGGATCTTCAATAACATCCCTTGGTCAGTTCATAGATGCGGTGGGGGGTTTATAATTTCAAGGCTGAGGGGCTGATTACCCCAAACTCCCCCTCTTATTCCCCCCCTTTTTTTTTACACTGGACTGAAGAAGCCACTATGCGGCAAAGCCCGGGGGAAAAAATGCACAAATGTTGCAAAATTGTCTCATTTATCAATTTTAGAACTGTGTATAACATCTGGGTTTATTAAAATACCCTTTATATAAAACCCCGTAATCTGTTTTTTCCTTTTTCGGACTCATTAGCAATTTCTGTCTTGGTTTCAGGTTGCTGCCCACCAAAAACCACCCAAATTCTTTTCCCTTATGCTGGCTAACTTCCCCCTTTTCATTTTATAAGTATTTGAGTTATGGACATTCCCGAGCATCCCCAACTTTGCACTTATCTACAGTAACTGCACCCCACTTTTTTAACAACAACATGAGTTTTGTAATTTAAGATCATTTACATCTTCCTCTGGTCAATTTTTCTTACCTATTTTTTTTAACAGCGAATTTTTTCATATTATTAGTTATTTAGGGGTTTTCCGATCCCTTTTAGAACCCACTTGTTAAGATCCCACTCAGATTTTACCCCATTCATACACCTTTGGTGAGCCTGACTCGATCATGACAACACTTTTTTCCCAGTGAGGGGCTCCACTTTTTTTTTAAATCTTTGAAGTGGTACTTTCAAAACTTTACTAAAAACCCAAAAAAAATAATATCGAATTTCTTTATCTTGATCAACAGTCTCAAAAACCTTACTGGGAAAATTTGTAAATTGTTGAAAATGGTTTAAAAATTTCCAAAAGTTTAAGTTTAAGACATTTTCAAAAGTTGGGGTCTTTAAGCCTTTTTAAAATTTTACCTTTTAAACAGACCCTTTTGTCAAGTACAAAGGCAGCAATAGTAAGTGTCAGGGGGAAAAAATAAAATAACTGTCAGGGGGAAACAATGAATTCAGGGGGCAATAGTAACTGTCAGGGCGGGGAATAAATAACTGTCAGGGGCCAAAATAACTTCAGGGGGAAACAAAAGTAACTGTCAAAAGGGGAATGGTAACTGTCAGGGGCAGCAATAAACTGTCAGGGCGGGAATGGTAACTGTCAGGGGCAGCAATTTGGGAACTGTCAGGGGGGGCAATAGTAAATTTTCCCGGGGGCAGCAATGGTAACTGTCGGGGGCAGCAATAGAAACCCTTCAGGGGCAGCAATAGTAATTTGTCGGGGGCACCCAATAGTAACTGTCGGGGCGGGAAATATAACTGTCAGGGGAAGCAATAGTAACTGTCGGGGAAACAATAGTAACTTGGGGGGAAACAATAGTAACTTCAGGGGAAGCAATGGTCTTCAGGGAAGCAATAGTAACTTCAGGGGCAGCAATAGTAACTGTCAGGAAGCAAAAACTGTCGGGGGAAGCAATGGTAACTGTCGGGGGAAGCAATAGAAACCCGTCAGGGGAGCAATAGTAACTGTCGGGGACAGCAATGGTAACTGTCAGGGGCAGCAATAGTAACTGTCGGGGGGCAGCAATGGTAACTGTCAGGGGCAAAAAGTAACTGTCAGGGGCAGCAATAGTAACTGTCAGGGGCAGCAATGGTAACTGTCAGGGGGCAAGGGCAAATAGTAACTGTCGGGGGCAGCAATAGTAACTGTCAGGGGAAGCAATAGTAACTGTCGGGGGAACCCAATAGTAACTGTCAGGGAACCCAATAGTAAATTCGGGGAAGCAATAGTAACTGTCAGGGGAAGCAATGGGTAACGTCAGGGCTTTTAGTAACTGTCGGGGCAGCAATAGAAAATTGTCGGGGCAAATAGTAATTTCCCGGGGGCAGAAATTTAACTTCAGGGGGCAGCAATAGTAACTTCAGGGGAAAAACCCAAAATAGTAACTGTCAGGGGCAGCAATAGTAACTGTCGGGGGCAGCAAAAACTTCAGGGGCAGCAATAAGGTAACTGCCGGGGGCAGCAATGGGTAACTGTCAGGGGCAGCAATAGTAACTGTCAGGGGAAGCAATAGTAACTGTCAGAGGAAGCAATAGAAACGTCAGGTGAAGCAATAGTAACTGTCAGGAAAGCAAAAAGAACTTTGGGGAAGCAATAGTAACTGTCGGGGGGAAGCAATAGTAACTGTCAGAGGAAGCAAAAAAGTAATTTTTCAGGGAAGCAATAGAAAATGTCGGGGGAAACAATGGGTAACTTAGGAAGCAAAAAAGTAACTGTCAGAGGAAGCAATAGTAACTGTCAAAAGCAATAGTAACTGTCAGAGGAAGCAATATCCCTTCAGGGGCAGCAATAGTAACTGTCAGGGAAGCAATAGTAACTGTCGGGGGAAGCAATAGTAACGTCAGGGAAGCAATAGAAAACTGTCGGGGGAAGGCAAAGAAATTTCTTCAGGGGAAGCAAAAAGTAATTTTGTCGGGGGAAGCAATAGTAACTGTCGGGGGAAGCAATAGTAACTGTGGGGAAAAGCAATAGTAATTTGTCGGGGGAAGAAGTAACTAAAGGGGGCAGCAATAGTAACTGTCAGGGGAAGCAATAGTAACTGTCAGGGGAAGCAATAGTAACTGTCAGGGGAAGCAATAGTAACTGTCAGAGGAAGCAATAGTAACTGTCAGGGGAAGCAATAGTAACTGTCAGGGGAAGCAATAGTAACTGTCAGGGGAAGCAATAGTAACTGTCAGGGGAAGCAATAGTAACTGTCAGGGGAAGCAATAGTAACTTTTTGGGGAACCAAAAAGAACCTTCAGGGAAGCAAAGAACTGTAAGGGGAAGCAATAGTTGTCAGGGGGCAATAGTAATTTTGTCAGGAAGCAATAGTAACTGTCGGGGGGAAGCAAAAGCTAAAATTGTCAGGGGAAGCAATAGTAACTGTCAAAAGAATAGAAACCCGTCAGGGAAGCAATGGGGAACTGTCGGGGGAAGCAATAGTAACTTCGGGGGAAGCAATAGTAACTGTGGGGAAGCAATAGTAAATTTGTCGGGGGAAGAAAAATAACTGTCGGGGGAAGCAATAGTAACTGCCCAGGGGAAGCAATAGTAACTGTCAGGGAAGCAATAGTAATGTCAGGGAAGCAATAGAACCGTCGGGAAAACAATAGTAACTGTCGGGGGAAGCAATAGTAACTGTCGGGAAGCAATAGTAACTGTCGGGGGAAGCAATAGTAACTGTCGGGGGAAGAAAAATAATTGTCGGGGAAGCAATAGTAACTGTCGGGGAAGCAATAGAAACTGTCGGGGGAAGAAAGTAACTGTCAGGGGAAGCAATAGTAACTGTCAAAGCAATATAACTGTCGGGGGAAGCAATAGTAACTGTCAGGGAAGAAAAAGTAAATTGGTTCCAGGGGAAGAATAGTAATGTCAGAAAATAGTAATTGTCGGGGGAAGCAATAGTAATGTCGGGAAGTTTAAATAGTAACTGTCGGGGAAGCAATAGTAACTGTCGGGGGAAGCAATAGAACCGTCGGGGAAACAAAAAGTAACTTCGGGGGAAGCAATAGTAACGTCGGGGGAAGCAATAGTAACTGTCGGGGTTAATAGTAACTGTCGGGGGGAAGCAATGGGTAACTGTCGGGGGAAGCAATAGAAACCCGCGGGAAGCAATAGTAACTGTCAGGGAACAATAGAACCGGGAAACAATAGTAACTGTCGGGGAAACAATAAACTTCGGGGGGAAGCAAAAAGTTAACTTTGTCGGGAAGCAATAGTAACTGTCGGGGAAGCAATAGTAACTGTGGGGGGAAATAATAGTAACGCCGGGAAGCAATAGTAACTGTCAGGGAAAAATAGTAACTGTCGGGGGAAGCAATGGGTAACTGTCAGGGAAGCAATAGTAACTGTCGGGGGAAGCAATAGTAACTGTGGGGAAGCAATAGTAACTGTCGGGGAAGCAATGGTAACTGTCGGGGGGAAGCAAAAAGTAACTGTCGGGGGAAGCAATAGTAACTGTCAGGGAAGCAATAGTAATTGCCGGGAAGCAATAGTAACTGTCGGGGGAAGAATAGTAACTGTCAGGGAAGCAATAGTAACTGTCGGGGGGAAGAAATAGAAACCCTGTCAGGAAACTTAATGGGAAAAGTAACTGTCAGGGAAGAAAGTAACTGTCGGGGAAGCAATAGAATGTCAGGGGAAAACAATAGTAACTTCGGGAAAACAATAGTAACTGTCAGGGGCAATAGAAACCCTTCGGGAAGCAATAGTAATTGTCGGGGGGAAGCAATAGTAACTGCCGGGGAAACAATAAAAATTTTAAAAACTGTCGGGGGAAGCAATAGTAACTGTCAAAGCAATAGTAACTGTCGGGGGGAAGCAATAGTAACTGTCGGGGGAAGCAATAGTAACTGTCGGGGGAAACAATAGTAACTGTCGGGGGAAGGCCCAAGAATAGTAACTGTCAGGGCAATAGTAACTGCGGGAAGCAAAAAATAACTTCGGGGAAGCAATAGTAACTTTCGGGGGAAGCAATAGTAACAAGGGGAAGCAAAAAGTAATTAGGAAGCAATAGTAACTGTCGGGGGGAAGCAAAAAGTAACTGTCAGGGAAGCAATAGTAATTTTTTGGGAAGAAAAATTAACTGTCGGGGAAGAATAGTAACTGTCGGGGGAAGCAATAGTAACTGTCGGGGGAAACTAGTAACTGTAAAAGGAAGCAAAAAAGGTAAATTGCCGGGGAAGCAAAGAATTTTGTAAAAGCAATAGTAACTGTCGGGGGGAAGCAATAGTAACTGTCGGGGAAGCAAAGAACTGGGGGGAAAAAAATTGCATCAGGGGAACAATAGTAACTGTCGGGAAGAATAGTAACTGTCAGGGAAAACAATAGTAACTGTCAGGGGAAGCAATAGTAATTTCCGGGAAGCAAAGTAATTGTCGGGAAAACAATAGTAACGGGGTTAAAAAGGGGGAAGCAATAAGAATTGTCGGGGGAAAACAATAGTAACTGTCGGGAAGCAATAGTAACTGTCAAAAAAATTAATAACTGTCGGGGGAAAAGCAATAGTAACTGTCGGGGGCAATAGTAACGTCGGGGGAAGCAATAGTAACTGTCGGGGGAAGGGTAGTAACTGTCGGGGGAAGCAATAGTAAGGGCGGGGAAGCAATGGAACAACTTGTAAGGGGGAAAACAATAGTAACTGTCAGGGAAGCAATAGTCTTCGGGGGAAAACAATAGTAACTGTCGGGGAAAGCAAAGTAACTGTCGGGGGAAGCAATAGTAATGCGGGGGGAAGCAATAGTAACTGCGGGAAGCAATAGAAATTTGGGGGGAAGAAATAGTAACTGCCGGGAAGAATGGTAATTGTCAGAGGAAGCAAGGTAACTGTCGGGGGGAAGCAATAGTAACTGTGGGGAAGCAATAGTAACTGCGGAAAGCAATAGTAACTGCGGGGAAGAAAGTAACTGTCGGGGGAACCCAATAGTAACTTTTTGGGGAACCAATGAACCGTCAGGGAATTTAGTAACTGTCAGGGGAAGCAATAGTAACTGTGGGGGAAGCAAAAAAGTAACTGTCGGGGGAACCCAAAGTAACTGTCAGGGGAAGCAAAGAAACCCGTCAAAAAAACAAAAAGTAACTTCGGGGGAAGCAATAGTAACTGTCGGGGGAAGCAATAGTAACTTCAGGGGAAGAAAGTAACTGTCGGGGAAGCAATAGTAACTTCGGGGAAGCAATAGTAACTGTCGGGGGAAACAATAGTAACTGTGGGAAGCTAGTAACTGTCGGGGAAGCAATAGTAACTGTCAGGGGAAGGGCAATAGTAACTGTCGGGGGGCAGCAATAGAACTGTGGGGCAGCAAGGAACTTGGGGGAAGGCCTTCCACCTGAACAAAAAAATAATGGAAAAATAAATAAATAAATAACGACTCTTATCTTTTGAGGTTTTTAATGTAAAATTTAGATAAATAAAAGTGGCCGTTGTTGGTTGTGGTAGTGTTGTTGGTTGTGGTAGTGTTGTTGGTTGTGGTAGTGTTGTTGGTTGTGGTAGTGTTGTTGGTTGTGGTAGTGTTGTTGGTTGTGGTAGTGTTGTTGGTTGTGGTAGTGTTGTTGGTTGTGGTAGTGTTGTTGGTTGTGGAGTGTTTTTTGGTTTTGGGTAGTGTTGTTGGGTGGAGTGTTGTTGATTGGGTAGTGTTGTTGGTTGTGGTTGTGTTTTTGGGTTTGGGGAGTGTTGTTGGTTGGGAGTGTTGTTGGTTGGGGAGTGTTTTTGGGTAGGGTAGTGTTGTTGGTTGGGGAGTGTTGTTGGTTGTGGTTGTGTTGTTGGGGGTTGTGTTGTTGGTTGTGGTAGTGTTGTTGATTGTGGGTTTGTTGGTTGGGGGTAGTGTTGTTGGTTTTTGGGGTTTTTGTTGGTTGTGGAGTGTTGTTGGTTGTGGTAGTGTTGTTGGTTGTGGTTGTGTTGTTGGTTGTGGTAGTGTTGTTGGTTGGGGTTAGTGTTGTTGGTTGTGGTAGTGTTGTTGGTTGGGGGAAAGGTTGTTGGTTGGGGGAGTTTTGGGTTTGTGGTAGTGTTGTTGGTTGTGGAGTGTTTTTGGGTTTTGGGTAGGGGTTGGGTTATTGGAGTGTTGTTGGGTGGAGTTTGTTGGTTGGGGAGTGTTGTTGGGTTGTGGAGTGTTGGGGTTGGTTGTGGTGGGTTGTTGGTTGTGGAGTGTTGTTGGTTGTGGTAGTGTTGTTGGTTGTGGTAGTGTTGTTGGTTGTGGTAGTGTTGTTGGTTGTGGTAGTGTTGTTGGTTGTGGAGTGTTGTTGGGTTGGGGTTAGTGTTGTTGGTTGTGGTAGTGTTGTTGGTTGTGGTAGTGTTTTTGGGTTTGGGAGTGTTGGGGTTTTGTGGAGTGTTGTTGGGGGGTTTTTGGCCGGGGAAGTGTTGGGGGGATTTCTTGGAAAGTGTTGTTTGAGTTTTTGGGTTTTTGGGGGCTTTGGTTGTGGAGTGTTGTTGGTTGTGGAGTGTTGTTTTTTTGTGGTGGTGTTGTTGGTTGTGGTAGTTTTGGGTTGGTTCCTTTGGCCCCAAGTGTTTTTGGGTTTAGGTAGTGTTGTTGGTTGTGGTAGTGTTTTTTTGGATTTTTTGGTTTTTAGTGTTGTTGGTTGTGGTAGTGTTGTTGGTTGAAAAAAAAGGGTATTTGTTGGTTGTCACTCCCATGTTGTGGCCCCTCCCTTCCCTTCACTTCCATGTTGTGGACCCTCCCTGCTTCCTCCCATGTTTGGACCCTCCCTTCACCCCCATTTTGGGGCCCCTCCCTTGCTTCCCCCCCCATTTGGGGACCCTTTGCTTCACTCCCATTTTTGGGAACCCCCCCTTGCTTCACTCCCATGTTATGGACCCCCCCGCCACCCCCATGTTGTGGACACTTTTTGCTTCCCCCATTTTTGTGGCCCCTTTCCCCTTGCTTCCTCCCCATGTTGGGGACCCTCTTTTGTTTCCCACTCCCATGTTATTTACCCCCCCTTGCTTCCCCCATGTTGTGGCCCCTCCCTTGTTTCCCACTGCATGTTGTGGACCCCCTTCCCCTCCCATGTTGTGACCCCCCCCTTGCTTCACTCCCATGTTGTGGCCCCCGCCCTTTTTCCTCCCATGTTGGACCCCCCCTTCTTCCTCCCATGTTGTGGACCCCCCCTTGTTTCCCCACTCCCATGTTGTGGACCCCCTTTGCTTCACTCCCATGTTGGGGCCCCTCCCCTTCACCCCCCATGTTGGGACCCCCCCTTGCTTCCCCCCATGTTGGGGACCCCTTGTTTCCCACTCCCATGTTGTGGACCCTCCCTTTCTTCCTCCCATGTTGTGGACCCTCCCTTGTTTCCCACTCCCATGTTGGGGAAACCCCCCCTTGCTTAAACCCCCATGTTGTGGACCCCCCCCTTGCTTCACTCCCATGTTGGGGCCCCCTCCCCTTCACCCCCATGTTGTGGACCCCCCTTTTCTTCACCCCCCATGTTGTGGACCCCCCCTTGCTTCACTCCCATGTTGTGGACCCTCCCTTGTTTCCCCACTCCCATGTTGGGGCCCCCCTTTCCCTTCCTCCCATTTTTGGACCCTCCTTCTTCCTCCCATGTTGTGGACCCCCCCTTGCTTCCCCCCCATGCTGTGGACCCCCCCCCTTGCTTAAATACCACATAAAAAGGCGGGGAGTAGTCAGACTCTGTTTTGGCCCTTTGGGGGCAAGATCTTGCTCCTTATTTGGCGTCTACCCTGGATGCCCGGGCCAACAGCACAGCTGATCGGGAGAAGACTGGACTTTGAAGTTTTGGGAAGAACTGTATATAATTTTGATTTGGAGTTATTCTGGCGTGACGAAATTCAATCAAACACTAAATCAAACAGGTTATTTTCCCCCCCGTTTGGTTTTTTCCCAAAATGCTAAAAAACAGTCTAGGACTACCTCCAGGAAAATCGTTTGACTCCCAAAATTCACAGTCAATGAATTTCAATCTATTTGACTTAAGTTAAAGTATGTTTGAATTACTACGTTGTTGTACCTTGTGGCTTTAGAGTTTCCCCCCAAATAGTCTACCTGGGTCCCTATCTAAGTTTGGGGACAGAAATCACCCCCCCAAAAATTTTTTTTTACGCTCTTTTAAAATTTCCCAGACAAACTCTTTGTGTGTTCTTTTTTGTTTTTAAAATCCATATTTAAGATGCAATTTAAGCGTTCTCTGACATATATTGCCAAACCCTCCCTTTCCCCATTCCTTCTGTCAACGGGAATAACATGAAATCCTGAATGTGACATTCAGCAGGCATGTCCGATTCTTCAAACCACGTCTCAGTTATGGAACATTCCTCAATGTTACTCAGACTTGCAATTAATCTTAACTCGTCCATCTTGTTTCCAAAAGCTACGAAATAAAATTTTAAAAAAATTTTGAAAAACCTTTTTTTTTTTTCCCCCCCTCCGTCCGCTTTTATTTTCTTTTTATTTAAAATTTTCTCCCAGTGCCCCTGGCTTTTCCCAAAATTCACTAAGAACTCTTTCCTCGTTCTGCCCTATGGGTGGGTTTCCCCCAAAAAATGTCCTTCACCGAGAATTCATCCTGCCCATTTCCCATTTTTATCATGTTCTTTTCTTTCCCACAAAACCCCGACCACTATTTCTAACAGCTCCCTCCACAGCATTGGGCCCGTGCCCCCACCCCCCGACCTAGATAATTGAACCCCCCTTTCCTGGCACATGTCATTTCTGCCATGAAAGGTCCCAGTTGTCTGTGAATGTTACTGAATTTTACTGATAGTATTTGCCCAGTCAGCAATTAATACCCATTCCCTGGAAAATTATTCTTTTCCAATTCCTCCCTCGGCAAAATGTCACGGGGGTCCCTTTCCCCTTCTTCCAAATTTTCTGTCTATTGCTGACCTATACCTTTCCAATCAGGTCCCCACTCCCCACGTTTTGCCAACATCGTTGCCTCCAGCACTGAGACAGATAATAAGATTGCTCCCCCTTACCTCTCATGATGTCGTCCAAATGGCTAACAATATCCTCCATCGCAACTGGAAAAAACACTCCCCGCCTCATCCCTCATCCATAAAAAAGAACTTGACTGTCCCCCCTAAAACAATGTTCTTACTTTTACTGGCGGTGTTCGCGGCTTTTTTGGTGGTCTTTTTAGAGATGGTCTTCGCTGGGATGTCTTCACTGGCTGGCTTCACTTTTTCGTTAACAATGGTCCTTGATGGAAGGGCATGGATGGTCGACTACATTCGTCTCATAACAAGAAAAAGGTTGGGGTTTTACAGCAGTCTCCCTGACTTTCTTTAGCTTCGTCCCTTCAGGGTTTCCATCTAAAACCTTTCGTTGGTCCCGATCAGCGATGGTGTTCTTCCTGGGATAATCCTGGCACATACCCTGGAATATAGCTGTGCATAGGGGGAGGGGGAAACCATCATCACGGTCTCCCGGCAACTAAGAACGGAGAACACACTAGTCGTCTTGACAGAAGCAAGGTACACGTCACCACTGTGCAAGGTAAAACATCACCATTGCAAGGTACACGTCACCACTGAGCAAGGACACGTCACCACTGTGCAAGGTACACGTCACCACTGTGCAAATTTCACGTCACCACTGTGCAAGGTGAAAGTCACCACTGTTAAGGGGCACGTCACCCTGTGCAAGGTAAAGTCACCACTGTGCAAGGTACACGTCACCACTGTGCAAGGTACACGTCACCATTGCAAGGTAAAGTCACCACTGTGCAAGGTACACGTCACCACTGAGCAAGGTACATCACCACTTTCAAGGTACACGTCACCACTGAGCAAGGTGGGGGGTCACCACTGTGCAAGGTACACGTCACCACCGAACAAGGTAGACGTCACCACTGTGCCCAAAGGGACACGTCACCACCCTCAAAGGGACACGTCACCACTGTGCAAGGGCATCCCACTGTGCAAGGTACACTCACCACTGTGCAAGGTACACGTCACCACTGTGCAAGGTAAAGTCACCACTGAGCAAGGTACCGCCCCCACTGTGCCAAAGGGACACGTCACCACGAGCAAGGTAGACGTACCACTGGGGGCAAGGTACACGTCACCACTTCAAGGGACACTCACCCTTTCAAGGTACACGTCACCACTTGCAAGGTAAAACGGTCCCCCACTGTGTAAGGTACACGTCACCACTGTGAAAATTCCCCCATCACCACTGAGCAAGGAACACGTCACCACTGTGCAAGGTACACGTCACCACTTTTAAGGTAAAGTCCCCCACTGTGTAAGGTAAAGTCATCACTGTGAAAGGTAAAGTCACCACTGGGGAAGGTACAAGTCACCACTGTAAGGGACACGTCACCACTGAGCAAAGGGACACGTCACCACTGGGGTGGGAGAATATTCTCTAGAAAGATGGTATTTCTCAGCCCCCTTCCCGCCCCTTTAGGGGCTCAGCCCTCCCACAACAGGGGTGATAGCCCCTTTCTTCCTGATCAACAGTTTAATGAGAAGCAGATGTGGTCCAGATCACGGTCATGCAACCTCTTCTTGCACCACAGTGTTTGTTGAAACCTCTTTTTGGACCACTGTTTGTTGCAATCTTTTTTGCACCACTTTTTTTTTGAATTTCTTTTGCACCACAGTGTTTTTTAACCCCCTTTTTTTCCCACAGTGTTTGTTGCAACCTCTTCTTGCACCAAAGGGTTTTTTTTTAACCTCTTCTTGCCCCAAAGTGTTCTTTGCAACCTCTTTTTTGCACCACAGTGTTCGTTGCAACCTCTTCTTGCACCACGGTGTTCGTTGCAATCTCTTCTTGCACCCCAATGTTCGTTGCAACCTCTTCTTGCCCACAGTGTTCGTTGCAACCCCCTTCTTGCACCACAATGTTCGTTGCAACCTCTTCTTCCCACAATGTTCTTTGCAACCTTTTCCCTTGCCCCCAAATTCGTTGCAACCTCTTTTTTTGCACCACAATGTTCGTTGCAACATCTTCTTGCACCAAAAAATTTGTTGAATAGGGTTTAAAGTGAAAGGGAGGAAAATTACTTTTTTTCCCTTAGCGGGAAAAAATTACAAAAAAATCCCCTACCACTTTATCTACATGGGGACTTTTGGGAACTGTCGTCTGCATCTAGATAATAAAAAATCTACCACTTGCACTGAATACTGTTGCAGTCTTAAGCAAGGGGGAGAAAAAAATGCTGAAGTCAGCATTAAGGGCTGCTCTTAGGTGAAGTGCACAGAAGCTCAAATTGCTTTTAAAAAATGAAAGGGGGAAAAGCCCTCACTCGGCCAAATTAGACTAAGACACAACGGGGACTCTTTTAATTTGACAGTCTCAAAATTTCACTGTAGAACTTTACAGTGGAGAAACTGTGTGTGTGGCAGAACATTCTGACTGGGGGAGGACAGTGCAACATTTGGGAGAGCCCACTCCCAATCAAGTCACCTATATCTGTCGAAAAATGGTGGTGTCAACACCATAACTCACGTTACAAAAAAGGAAGTCTCAGTCTCTCTTGTTGAACCTAGACACTGCATTTTTCTTGTAGACCCAGGTGATTGAGACTGTCTTAAACACCTCAGAAAAGGTGTGGGTTTTTGAGCCCAAAAGCCCCATTAATGAAAAATTTATGAACAACAATGGGCGTAAAACTGATCCTTGTGGGATCCCATTTTGTGCCCGGGCTCCCATTTAAAATTTGACCCAAATTTAATGGAAACTCTCTGCTTTATATTGGAAAGCCATGCCTGATCCATGTTAGAACTTTACCCCCTATACCATGAGCTGCCACTTTTAATAATTAAGGGGGTTTTTTGTGAGGTACTCTGTCGAAGGCTTTAAAATCCAAATAAACACCCCTTTATTTTTATCATTATTTTACTGATTCAAATGCTTTATTAAAGAATGTCAAACAGGAACGCCCTCACTTGAATCCATGCTCATCGGGATGCTTCTAATAATATCAGCTATAATTGATTCTAATAATCTGCCTACTATAGACGTGAGGCTTATTGGACGGTAATTTGATGGAATGGACTTATCCCCCGATTTGAATATAGGAACTACATTAGCTGCTTCCCCATCTCTGGCACAATACCAGTTAGAATGGACGTATTAAACACACTCGTTAATGGCTGACTAAGTTCCATCTTTCATTCTTTTTTAGGGAAAAAAACTCGTCGGGTCCCCGGGACTTATTTTGCTTCAGTTTATCTATCTGTTTGATAACCATGTCCCTCGTGACAGTAATATTAGTTAACTTGAATTCTTCAGGAACTGAATAATTGTTAATTCGGGAATCTCTTTTAAAATCTTCTTGTGTAAAGACTGAAAAAAAAAATAATTAAATAGAGAACACATTTCCAATTTTTTATCCTCGCTGTCCATTCCCAATTTTAAAGAGGTCCTACCCCTCACCTTCGCCCTGTCCCTTTAAAAAGAATTTCATTTGATTAGTTTTTTGATTCATTAGTAACCTTAATCTCATAGTCACGTTTATTTTTTCAAACCCCTTTTTTTACTTCTTTTTTAAACTGAACATTTTGGGTCAATTGGTTAACATCTCCCTTTTTGATGGGCCTAAAAATTTCCCTCTTTTTTTTCCAAATTAGATGCTTTAGCCTCTGGTTCATCCTTTTTGGGATCGTTTTTTTTTTGCCCAAAATTTTCTTAAATAATATATACTCTGAACACATTGTATATTAAAAAAATCATAAATGCAATCCCTTCATAACCCAAAAGTATGAGTGTCGTCAATAAAATCATTAGCAAGAATACTCCAGTCGAGATTAGACAGGTGTTCCCTAAGTCCATTATAATGGGGCAGATCGAAAATTGGTGATTTTTACCATATTATCCTTATTCTGGTACTCCCAGGTAATATTAATAGTAATGGATTTGTGATCACTTGCCCCAAAGCTCTTTATTTAAGGGTTTCATTATTTGACAAGACTAGGTCGACAAATTATTACCTCTGGTAGGCCCCGTTACCCCTGTTGAAAACAGTCCTGAACTACTTCCAAAAATTCAGTGGTGACGTGTTCAAGGGCACTCGACCTGGGTGGAGTGCAAAACGTGGCCGCCCCCTAGCGGTTGCTTTAGGGAACCTTTTTTTGGGCGGGGTGGCTGACAACTACAGACGTCTTTTAAAACAATTTTAAGAACCTGGTCAAAAGGGGTTATACTGCCTGGGTACAGCGGATGTGTTATTGCCGGCCCCTTTTATGTGACACGTATGGCGTTTCGTATGCCGATCTGTATGGAGTGTCAATGAACGGCATGAGACATATCTTTGTTAAATTCCAAGCCCCGGGATATCTACCAAAAGATTGTGGATCGTTCCCAGGAGAAAAAAATGGTGGTCAACACAGGTGTGGAAGTATGTCTGCATGACATGCCCCAACAACATACAAATGGGTCAAGGTTAACAATGTCCCATTAAAAGTGTGCCCTGAGGATACCCGGATAGTATTTCAGCAGTTTCGGGTTGTTCATGCTGTTAATTTTGGGACGGTGGGCGCGGGGGCCTTTGCTGGGCTCCTGGAAGGATCATACTCTTTTAAAATGAGTATCCGAAAAACCAATACCATCTTATGTATTAAAGGATTTCTTTCGCCCCGGGTTTTTATGTGCACTAAGGGCATGTAAAAACTTGCCAATTATGTAACCGGGCTTACGCACTGTGAGAGACGATGATGGGGGGGCGTGGAGAAGAAAATTCGTAAACAAGTGGTAGGGGGAACGACAGTCAGGAGGGCGTGGTTAGCGCGTGGATGGTTCACGGGGTTAGGGGTGGACGAGATGGGGGGCGGGGACAAGTGGTGCGGGGAGTTTAAGAAAGAGTACAAAAGGCAATGGGTGATGAAGTTGCATCTGCAGAGGAGGGAAGAAAAAAGTGCAATTTCCGGTGGGGAGTGTGGGTGCCGATTTAACCGAGAGTTTACATGAGAGTAAAAAAGAGTGTTAATATTGATGAGGACATATTGAGGGTGTTCCCTTTATCTAACAATGGTTGTTGGTAATTCCCCCCTCCCCGGCCCGGCAGTAAAGGGGGGTTACGTCATCAGACCTGGGTGTTTGATTGCCGAGCCCGGGTTGACTGACAGTGTCATCGAGACTCTCCCCCATTCAACACTGGGAGTCCACCAGCCCCACTGACATCTACTGGGTTCGTCAGTCAGACCTGCGTGAGAGTTGCAGACTCATGCAGTGTGGTGCGGTGAACCCCTTTCAACAAGGAGAGCGGGGAAGGTCACCAGAATCTACGATGTACCTGCACGAGATGTAAATGGGGGCGATGTACCTGGACTGGGGTTTTACCTGCTATTTTACCTGAAATTATGTACCTGAAATTTTCTTTTGTGACACTTATGTTATGGTGTCTTTAAAATTTTAATTTTTGTTATGGGTCTTGTGTACACTGGTTTAAAGTTAAAACGAAGTGTCAAGGTATTTAGTGGGTAGTCAGTCAGAGTTTGTGGGTTTGGGACGAAAACAGGTTAGTCGGGATTTTGATGTGTGTCATAACGCGGTGAAAATTTTATTAGAAAATGGGGGGCATGATGCAAAGGGGAAAGGGGTCTTATGGGGACAAGAGAAGGGTGTCGTGTGACACAGAAAGAAGGCGTGTCCCCGGGGGACACCGGGGGGGGTGTCATGTGACACAGAACGGGTGTCAGGGGACCCCCGAGAAAGGGGGTGCCATAAGACAAAAAAAGTATCATGACAAGGTGTGGTGGTGTCCTCGTGAAATAGAAAATGGTAACGACTTGACACTACACGGAATACTTGATTTTACTTGTGACTTTTTTCTTGTACTGTGATTTTTTTTAAATAGGTTTTTAAACAGATTATTAGATTATATGTTTTTATTCAGATTTAACTTTTTTTATTAATAATATATATTTAATATAATAAAATCGAAATACGAATTTTATCAGTATCCCAAACGGGTCGTTTTTTACAAATGCATCTTTTTGTAATGGGGTTTTAGGAAAAATTATAGGAAGTGATGTGTTTTTGGGATGCAATTGACGAACTTTTCATGGCATCGGGGTATTGAGTCGCTGACGGTGCAAGCGGAAGTGGTTGAAAATGCAATATCTGTGGTGCAAGCAGATGTAGGGTACATGCCAGTGCGAAGGGGAAAGGTCGACTTTATAAGGGTGAATCTGTGAGGGCTGGTGAGGAGGCGGGGAAACGACGTTTCACTCCCGGTCAACCCCGGGGAAAAATGACGTGGACAGAGGTAGTGAAAAAAAAATTGAGGGGGGGGGGCGAGGGTCGCCATGGGGTAGGGTGTGTCGACGGGAGGGCACGGGGAGGGAAAAAAGGAGGGGCCTTTTGCTGTGAGGAATGGAAAGAGTGATAATAAACCACTTCCAAGAAAGGAAAAACCTTTTTCCCTTTTAAAATTTAGGTGTTTAAATATGATTAATGGGAAAGGCCTCAAAAAAGGTGAAACGAAAATGGGCCAGGGGGACGTTATGCAGACTTAAAAAGATGTCGTTATATTTCAGGGAAAATAATTTTAGGAATGGGGAAAGTTTTTGGGTTTTTCAGGGGGATCAGCTTTTTGTGGGTCATACGGATTTTAAAAGGGGGGGGTGGGCATTGGGGGAGGGGAGCCCTTTTTAAAATAGATACGGGGGGTGAGCGGGGGGGTAGGGTAGTCAGAGTTGACTTTAAGGGGGGTAGTCCCAAATTAGTTTTGTGGGTGTGTATATGCAGGAGGTTTAATAGTATGACGGTTAAGGAAGCTTTTGTAAAAGGGCGAATTTAATTTACGCCTTCCCAGGATTGCCTCAAGTCTGTAATAGGTGGCGATTGGAATTGTATAATAAGGTTCGGGCCATAAAAACCGGATGCTTTTACCTTTCGGAAATTAGTCAGTTGCTAGGTTGGATAGAATTTATGTTTCACGGGTTGTCAGGGTGGAGAGAGTTGAATGTGTTGATGTGGGTTTTTTAGATCATAAAAAGGGGTTTTGGTTCAATTTCGTTGGGAGGGAGCGGTGAGGATTTATGGGGTTTTTGGAAAACTGAATGTTAGTTTTTTGAATGGGAAACGAGGGTGATGTTGGTTTGCAGAGTGGTGGAGTACTATTTGGGACGGGAAAGGAAAAACGGAACTTGATGTAGTGAGG